>CAKAOI010046749.1:0-20369 GCA_916701655.1 Sebastiscus albofasciatus
AACCATCTCTAGGGTTTACAGAGAACGGTCCGAACAAGAGAACATATCCAGTGAGCGGCAGTTGTGTGGACGGAAATGCCTTGTTGATGTCAGAGGTCAGAGGAGAATGGGCAGAGTGGTTGGAGATGATAGAAAGGCAACAGTAACTCAAATAACCACTCGTTACAACCAAGGTATGCAGAATACCATCTCTGAACGCACAACACGTCCAACCTTGAAGCAGATGGGCTACAGCAGCAGAAGACCACACGGTACTAGCACCGGCCACTTTATTAGGTACACCTTGTACCTAATAAAGTGGCCGGTGAGTGTATATCGTTATCGAGATATGTAATGACCTACAGTATATCGTGTCAGAAGATTTTGGCCATATCGCCCAGGCCTATTCTCAATGTATGCAACCTTCATTTGACTGAGCTCTAACCTCTGATGGTCAAGATTAAAATGTACAGAATGAGCCCCGATAGCAGCAGCGGCTGTGAGGAGACTGTGGTACTAAAGGTACTACCGTTACAGAGTAGGATTGCATACAGTCGCCTATAGTTTGGTATAATAAACACTGTATACAAACTGTAATGCTTTAATTTCCAGGTCTGGAATTTCTGAAAAACGTCTTAGACAGATTCCTGGATAGAACTAATTATATTATGGAAAATAGGCTTAATTAGATAAAAGCTTTCTTCACATTAAAGTAATATTCATTAATGCTAGTTGGTTTTTCCCCCAAATTTTTTTGTTATATTTGTTGAAATTCTCACTATATCCCGACAGCAATTAACAAATCAAATGCTCTGACAAAAAAAGAAAAACAATCCGGTATCTGTGGCCGTCACAGGAACGTAATAAACCCGTTGAATCATTCAGGTAGGTAGACGGGCTTGACAGCTGTGAACAATATCCATGTTCGCCCTTTACGTTAATTATGATATGTTTATGTTCATAATAATAATTTGGGGCTAGATTTAGCAACCTTTGCAGCTAGTGCTGCTACTTTCATTGGAAAAGAGTTGGCAACACTGGGATGGATTTATCGGTTGTATATTTATTAAAATCTATCATACTCTTGCTAGTTTATCAAGATTACAGACCGAGCTTTAAGTGTTCATTTATCATTGGACACCTTATTATTCATATGGGTTTGCATGTTCAGATAACCAGTGTGTACCAACTGAATAATGTCTGTATTTTCCCCAATAATCACAACAAAAGTATTCTTCTTTTTAGGGAAACGTCCTTGTATAAGTATAAGTAATTTGTAAATTAGGGCCCTGTAAAATAAAGCGTTTAAAGCCAAAATTCCCTATTCATTCCTCCTTAGTATGTGAAACATGTACCTTCTAGTTCCACCTTTTTTATCTTTTAAATAGTACTTTTTCTGAAGGTTTCAGCGCACAATGTAAATAATAGAATTTGCCTGATAACATGAAATGAAGCCGTTTTCTCTGGCAGGTCACTCCGTCAACGGATGACACCTTTTTGATCCTATTTGGTAAATACTGCAACCTGTTTTTTTAAGCACCATGATGAATATTGCTGCAGCCCGACAGACCATTAATCCTAACAATGCATATGCATCTTATAATAATGTGATAATGTTATCAGCAACAACACACACGCAGCAATCGTTCCCTCCAGCTGTTCTCCATGTTCAACATATTTACATGGCTGTATAACCGTCCTCTGTGCCCTTAACATTATGTGTCTTTTATGGGAGCAGTGCAGGCTGGGTAAATGTCAAAACTGATGTCGATACAAACTGAACTGATTGATTGTTTTCACCGGCTGCTGTCGTTCAAAGCGGTTTAATTCGTTCCCTGAATAGTATTTTCAGTGTGTAGCCAGCTCTCTGTGGAGCATTCAAACACATTGAAACACACCACCGTCGTTCTCCATCCTTTTCAATGCATTTATGAAAGCTGCAAACAAGGTCACTTCCCTGTTTCCAGCACAGACCTTATATTTAATTCATGCTGTCTGCACTGTAGGTTTACTGAACCACAGTCTGTAGGCAACAGAACATACTGACATAGTGTCTGCTGGTAATGTCGCCCATAAATTTCTGAAAGGACGGTAGATTTGAAGCCTGGAGTTTGAGTTTATCACTTGCTGCTCTCTTGGCAGTTTGTTTTTGAGCTGTGAAATCCAATTTTCTGCTGCAGGGTGGAGCTGAGAGGAATGAGCAAGCACAACCATCATGGCTTACACAGCCTTTAATATATTCCTAATGGAGCAATCACTTTCAAAATTGCTTCCAGGACATAGAGGAAGTTAGACTCTAATGGAGAGAAAAACATATTCGCTGTGTTTCGGAGGAGGGTTTACTATTCACTTTCATACAGATGTGAGGATTTTAATGCTTTTCGTTGTCACACATGATGAACATCTTTGGATTTTGGACTGTTGGTGAGACAAAACAAGCATCCCTCATCCCTACGCATCATATTTTGCGCTTGGGCAGCCTATTGCGTAGAATCTTGGCGCTGATGGTTCACGTGTGGTTAACGTTGTGAAACAGTCACAATAGTGAACGTTGTAACACGTGGTTAACATTGTGAAACGGTGGCAAAACTACCTAGTTAGAGTTAGGAAAAACATCATGGTTGGGCTTAACACAAGTACGCTAGTAACATAACGTAAGCTACGGACGTAACATAATGTCACTATGTGGCATAGTGTCACGTGATGTTGTCAGTAAAAATCACTCAACTTTTGGTTTCACACGGGACACCAACGTTAATGCGTTAAAGAAATCAGTGGTGTTAAAATGAATTTGCGTTAACGTGTTATTATCGTTAACTTTAACAGCACCAGTTGCAGCCCTAAATGAATCCATGAAAAGAATATGCTCAAATTCATGGCAAAGGTCTAAATCTGTGTATCTGTGTTGCAACATGCCTCGACTGACTGACCAATCAACAGACTGACTCAGCAGCAGCTGAGCATGTGAGTCAAAGCTGAGTAACTAATACAAAACAATTGCTTAATATGGACTATGTAGCCTTTATCCAACGGGCTCCATACGTACTGGAAGCACATGGTTGAATCTCCTGACTGGGGACATCATGAATCGGTCACTCTGTTGTCACAAACATGTGAACAAGTGAAAACTAAAATGAGCAAATGATAGGATGACATCCAGGCTGGTGACAAAGCACCAAATGTCTTTCACAACATTTGCTGATGATGTGATGCTGTCTGTCAGAGTGAGAAACTGTTGAAACAAAAGAGCTGCAGTTTGTTTTTCTTAAGATGACCATAAGATCAACAGCAGATATGGAGATATGGAGATATGGAGATATGGAGATATGGAGATATGGAGATATGGAATACTAAACGATGTCAGATATTAGAGAAACAAATACTAGATCTTAACTCGGGACCATATAATTTGAGCTCAGCAGCAAACCAACATTTCTCTCCAAATCCGTCTGGATCCTTTTGCCTGAGGGACGTTTGTGTTGCTGGAAATCCAAAGAAATAATTCAGCAACAAATATCTTTTATAGCAGCCGGTTTGAACAGAGCTGTTAAGTGAGAAATTGAGCACGACCTGACCCAAAGGCAGCGCCACTGAGGCTCGATGTACACGAGTAATCGATTTAGCCCCGGCTGCTTGTTCCTGTAGTTCAGCCTGAAGTCTGTTCAGCCCCCGGATATTTATCACTGGTGCAGTTCAGCAACTTGTAAAGCCTCCTGCCTGCCTGAAGTCATATATAAACAACATAAATCCAACATCGTGGTGTGGTGGCGATGTATGGTGTAGGGGAGAGTGGGGTAAGATGAGCCAGTTTTTACTTATGCTGTCCTCGAGGTTAGGAAAAATGAGACAGAAGTAGAATGAAAACATGAACCTTAAATTCAGGATCTCTCCTATCAAATGAAATGATCAGCATGCATTTATCACAAAACTGTCTGAAAAAAATGACCTTCCAAAAAAAAGCGCTCCTGTGTCTCAACTTGCCCCAGGTAAGGGGTAAGTTGATCCGAGTCAATGGCCACATGCTCATTGGCGTTTTCAGTCCAAAATGGCAGCAAAAAAGCACCAGAACTATGTCTTTTTTCTTCTATACTATTTCGTAACGTTACACCAGTACGATTCACAATAATGATAAAAAGGCAACGTCTGTTTCTCTCGTTCATATCGGTCGTGATATGAGGCGGAAACATTAAAGAGGAGCGTGTTGCCACAGCTCAACCAACCTGGCCTCCATATTTTTCGCCCACATGACGCATCGTGTCGCCATGTCGCGCTTTTTTCTGACTCGTCAGAAATTCACCCAGATGCATTCTCTGTATTTATTATATATTCTGTCCACAAGCAGAGTGAAGGGAGATGTACAGTAAGAGACCCGCTGACAGAACGTTCCCACTCCTTCTCAGGTTTTAGTTTCAGCTTGCTTTCGTTGAGCGTGTTCTTAGAAACTCAGCCGTCCCAGCAGGCCTTTGGGTCGTGTGATGTTGGCTTGGCAGTAGTCTGTTCAACTCCCCCGAGGCTACGCAGGAAGCTTTCAAAGATTCCCTCCCCCCTGCCCTCCCACTGCCTGCTACCCTCCCTCATCATTTCTGGTTGCATCTGCTGTCGTTTTCTTGCTTTAATGAAAATTACCCTGCACAAATATTGTTGTACAAATAGGATAAACACATTTTAATGAACAGGAACAACAATAATAATGTCAACAAGGTTAGTCTGCAGTTTGATTCACTGCCCCTCCATTTGCCTGATATTAATTACATGGCTCATTGATTTATTGATCATTACACTGTCAGTGCAGTCTGATCACTTCCTGGACATCGAGATAACAATAAATACAGAGTTGTTGTTGTTTGTGAATGCCAAAATTTAACATGAACATACCATACGTTAAACTGCTCTAGTCTAATGCATTATATTTTGGAGGTAAACAAGGTGTTAGTGTCTTTTATCCTCACAACATGACAACATGAAAGGGCACTAATGAACCCTTTATTAACAAAAGATTAAGACGTTGATTAAACAGTGTGTCTAACAAAGCTGCAGTCGTTAGCACGTCTGCTACTAGCACAACCTAAAGCAGTAACCACGTTACTTTCCAAACCAAGTTGAACTTTAATTAACTGTCTACATTATCATGTAGGATTACAGGTTACATTATGTTTAGGACTGTGTGGAGTATAGGCTATTGTTAGCGGCTCAGTCCTGCTCTGTATTAGATCCAGGGAAGTTTACACTCCACCAACATCAGTCAGACATGAGATCGTATTACTAGGGCTATTTAATCTTGATTAATTGCATGATTGTTCATAGTTAATCGCATTTTTTGTCTGTTCAAAATGTACCTTAAAGGGAGATTTGTCAAGAATTTAATTCGCTTATCAACATTGGAGTGGGCAAATATGCTGCTTTATGCAAGTGTGTGTATATATTTATTATTGGAAATCAATTAACAACACAAAACAATGACAGATATTGTCCAGAAACCCTCACAGGTACTGCATTTAGCATAAAAAATATGCTCAAATCATAACATGGCAAACTGCAGCCCAACAGGCAACAACAGCTGTCAGTGTGTCAGTGTGCTGACTTGACTAGGACTTGCCCCAAACTGCGATTTTGTGTTATTGCGTTATTATAACTTTGACAGCCCTAATAGCTATATTCTGTATCTACACTATGAGCCATACACTTTACAGTAAAAGTAAGCTAAGATCTGATTTCATATGTTTCCAGCTGAAAAAGGATGTTGGGGCGGGACATAAGAGAGGGGTTGACCAGAGCAGATATGGAGAACTGGATGACAGCCTGCATTGCTTCTGCAACACCTTCGTCACCCTGGTTGTGACTGCAGGCAGTAGACTGAGGGAGAGTAGGAATACTTTAAACTCTGCATTGCCACTTTAAAACCCATGAAATTAAATGTTTTATGTGATGTCTGCCAGTTTGATATTGTATTGCTTATTGCAAGTGGTTCTGGGTTTCTTAGATAAACTGTTATGTGATGCATCGACCATTAAATAGTGATGTCTTACAGGAAGGAATAGTAATGGGGTGTTATTACGAAAATAACAGATGGAGCAATATCGTTTTTCATTTCGTGCTTTCAGCATAAACAGGTAAGGACAAGAAGAATAAGGTACCAAGTAAGGAAGCCTATTTTTTTAGTTTTATTTTAATAACAAATGCAGCACTTTAGGAGATTGGATGGTGCTTTTCCTTTTGACACGACGCTATTCCGCAGTACATTGAGCCATTGTTTGTGGCCGTGTTGTTGCGTGCTGCCGGCTCCCTCAGGCTGAACATTTTCTCTCTCCCCCATGCTGAGCTACTGCTGCTGCTCTCTTTTAAAGAGACTATGGGAAGCTACTAGAATGACTTCAGTGTTGGCTACAGCTGCAGTCCATCCCCAGAGACTCGCTGTCTGGGGGCACATCATCTCTGCTTGGTCTCAAGAGCACATACATGCTGGAGATGTGTTGTTATGGCAGACAAGCTGTAAACAATCTCTCATCCTAGAGACGCTGGACTGTCAAGAGCTTCAGTAGACCAGGGTATTCAGCTGGGTATTTAATGACCAAAATGTGTCCTAACATTGATAATTAAATCATCATAATGGGATATAACATGAATTCATTATTAAGACAACAATGTTAGTAGTAGGGGGTGATGTACCCCCTGATATACTGTAAGAAAATGGAAATTTGTCCCCTCCAAATGTTTGTAATGACCATCATCAAATGCCTCCAAAAGCTAAAAGAAAGCCGGTTTTCCCTCTTCAATATTCAGTGACACAGACTCTTAAACACAGGGGAGGTCACTGAACTCCCCTTGCTTCATATTGGTGTACATGTCAACAAGCATCATTGAACACAACAGCTGTGCACACGGCTCACCAAAGCGTTTGGCCGTTCCGTGTCGTCTGCGCGCCACGCACAGTTGATCGCTCACTGTCAGGTCTACTACACAGACTGATGCACATTTTAAATATAAACCAATGTGTTGTTGCTGTTGTTGTTTTTGTTGTTGGTGAACACATCTGGACAGATGTGTTTCAGTGTAACAGGCTGGAGGATGATCTGGGTTTCAGTCTGTCACTTGCTTTTTGAAAACTGGATCTGTATTTGATTTGTCACTAAACTGAGTCGCTGTCAACAGACCAGATTATTTTTGTGTTGCTGGTCAAAATCATAGACTGTATGTAAGTAGTGAAAGTATAGACACCGTGACGTCACACATTGGTTTATGGACTGCTGTTTTGAAGCCTTGAGTTCGGCATTTTGTCCGTCACCTTGTTAGTTTTTTGCAACCAGCTAAGCACAACCAACTTCAGCATCGGCTTCACTTTTCAGACCCAGAGGTAGCCCACTGGTCAAAATCAATGTTTGATAATATAGCCTATATGAAATTTGTGTTGATTTTAGGCAAGGCAAGTTTATATGTATAGTACATTCTATATACAAAGGTAATCCCAAGTGCTTTACATAATGCATTCAAAACATTAAACAGCATTTTGGTAAATATGTTTATTCGCTTTCTTGCCGAGTTAGATGAGAAGATTGATGGAAAAAGGTGTGTGTAGTATGTCCACACACTGGTTATTGGCTCCTAAAACAATGATACTACACTCATATGTGTCTGTTAAGTATAAAGGTACAGAGCCAGGGTAGGTGTTTCCACATTTTGAGCCTGTATGCTAAACTAAGCTAACAAGCTGCTGCTGTAACTCCGACGGGTTTGCCCATGTAAGCTGATTTATTTTGTGTGTATATGCTGTGTGTGTTAGAAGATAATCTGGTCTTGTACAATTCTATTATAGCTACGTTTTGAACAATCATAGCACGTCAAATGCTCACTGAAACACGTGGGAATGATGTTTCCCCTGCTGAGTTTGTTTTGCCCATTTGCAGCCTTTTCTGTGTCGCAGCACGTCTCCGCCAGTGAGACAAACAAGGGCAGCATCACGGTGACATAAGTGTCATGGAAAAGAGCGGCTCCATGGCCTGCTGTTAGATTCACAATGTGGACTTTTTTTTTTAATCTGTTTTGTATATTTCTTTTCTCAACTGGATGAGGACTAAGATAATGGAGACAGGAAATTGAAAGTAGTGATAGAAGTGGGTGCGTGAGAGAGCAGGAGGAGGAGAGCATGGACGAGTAGAAGGAAGGAAGGAAGATAAATTAAAAGGTGTGATGTAGATGTTGTAAATAATGGACCGAGAAGAATAGTACGAGACCAAATTATCTTCTATACCAGTGGTTCACAACCTTTTTTCCTCTGAGAGCTAATTTAAAAATGGAAGTGTCCGAGATGTACTCAGAGAAGTTGTGCATCGCCAATAGCAAACATAATTTCTGTCTTACTTTTATTGTACTTTAATAACGTTTCAGCCACCACAGTCATTTTACAATCCCACCATAGGCGAAGGGCTTTCTGTGTTTCGTTAAGATGTGTGCCGCTAAACAAAGACTCTCTTGCTGCTCTCTTGGCCTTCGTCAGTGACAGAGCCTATTGTCTTCTAGCGTTTTTTTAAGCTCCTTTAACTTCTCTGTTCGTAGACTGCTACCAGCCAGAAAGTCCCATTAAAAGTTGCTGTGGACTTTGGTGGAGTGGCGCTCGACGTTACATCTTTTATCGACTGACACGCTCACACCGCAAATGAGACACGAACTGTCATTCACAGTCCTGAAAGAAAACAACTCTGTTACTGCGGTCATTGTCAAATGTGGTGTGCGCTTGCTAGTCTGCTAACGTCGCCTAATGTTATGGCATCACTGATGTAGCCAAACTTGAAAGCAGCCTAACTCATTGAATTGGCAGCTGATTTTAACAGTTTTACAAGTTCTCAAACTTTTTGGGGCTAGGGAACCCTTAAAGGGGAGAACATCTTCCAAGGACCCCCTCATAATTGTAACACAGATTGAGCATAATGCTTACTACCATTTCTACTCTTAAATGCCATTGGAACTTTGTATTCTATAACTTTTAACCCTAAATACTAATTCAAAGACATTTCAATTTGATTAATGTTAACACCACTTAGTTTTTGGTTTGCCCGGATATTCTGGCTGCTTTGTAATCAGATGTCGCTTTAGCTTGGCTGGCTTCATGGCTGTTGCTCGATATAACTGCCGTCATATTTTCTCAATTTAGCTAGTTTGGGCTTAGCGTCACTTGACGATGTGGACTGACTGACTGACTTACATATTCCTCCACGCTCGCCAGCTGGCTAGCTGGCTAATAAGCTAAGCTAAGCAGCAGCAGAAACGGTCTGTTGCACCCTGAGTGCAGTGACTGATTCATGACAGATTGACGTGACGTGTCACAATCATATCAGTGTTTATATCGGCTCAAAGCTAGCATGGCTGGGAGTAATGCTTGTTTTATTGGTGCAAATGGTTCACATTTGTAGATATGTCCTTTTCAATGATACAGCACAATTTTATAATTTATAGCTAATTATTTTGCAGACCCCTGACAGTGCTACGAACCCCACTCAGAGAATCACTGTACTACTTCAAACTCTGTGTTATCAAATTAACATGCATATTCTTTGAACTTTTAGCGAGCCGCTCGGAAACGGTTAGCGAGCTACTGGTAGCTCACAAGCCACTTAGTGCAGGAATCTTCCTGTTAAAAATGTTTTATTGCTTTTATCCGTCTCCTGAAATCACTGATACATGTTTCACAAATTTCACTCCTGACATTTGTCCACTATGAAGTAGCATTATGTGCTGACTTCCTGCCAATAGATGTGTGGTTTCAACGTTAATCAGAGTTCACAGATTGTAATCAAAAGTGTCCTCAGTGGGAGCTTCGACCCGACCCTATGAGTACCTTCTATATACATTGAGCTATACTGCACCACATTGCAGCCCTGCTTGCTGATCACAGATGTCTGTGTCACAGCGTGGATCCGTTATATGTTGGCTCTGCGGCGTGCCACACAGTGTTAATGACTGTGATTTGCGCTGTGCTGAGGAGCTGTGAGATAACTGCTGTTCAGTCAATAAAGGTCAGTGAGCTCCAACGCTCAGATGTCAGCACCTTAAAGCTCTCTTGTCCTTTTTTTCCCAGCCATTAGTGCTGAGCCAGATAACGTGTGCTGCAAATGTCAACGCGATGTGAATGCCAATGGTCCTTCAGTATAAATGGCTCTGAACTAGATTGGATGTTTCTCCCTCACATGCACTGCGCTGCCAGTGTGATCAATCATGCTAACACAAACCCTTTTCTTTGCTTTTCCACAGGATTTGGTATCCAAGCGCACGCTGGCCAAAGTCCCCCAGCAGCAGAGCAGTGGAGCAGGGAGCTGTCCGTGGTGCTGAATTCACCAGCTAACAGAAATCCCCATTGCACACTCATGTGCTTGGGCCGCTCCTGATAGCTCCCATTCCTAGCAGCAACTGACCACCACCTCCGCATCCGAGATGGACGACGACGGGCGTTACAGAGACGGCCGCTCAGACTTTGTCCGCGGCGCCAAGGACATTGCCAAAGTGGCCAAGAAACAGGTCGGCAAGAAGATGGGGCGTGGCGTGGACAAAATGGCCGACGAGTACACCAAACGCTCCTATAAACGCTTTGAGGAGGAAGACGACGACGACGACTACGGCGCCATGCCGAGCAACGACGGCGGATATTACCGCAACGACAGCCGGGCCAATGACGACGAAGGTCACAGCGACTCCACTGAAGGACATGACGAGGACGATGAGATCTATGAAGGGGAGTACCAGGGCATCCCGAGGGCTGACTCGGGCAAGGCCGGCAGCATAGACGGCGTGACGGCGGCCCAGGCGCAGCAGTTCAGGGATCTCTCGGCCCTCGAGGGCGAGAGGAGGAAAGACCAGGAGGAGCTGGCCCAGCAGTACGAGACCATCCTGCAGGAGTGTGGCCACGGGAAGTTCCAGTGGACGCTCTACTTTGTCCTGGGGCTGGCGTTGATGGCGGACGGCGTGGAGATCTTTGTGGTCGGCTTCGTGCTGCCCAGTGCAGAGAAGGACATGTGTCTATCTGAGCCCAACAAGGGCATGCTGGGTAAGATTTTCAGATATCTTGCTTCTAAATAGAATAAAAAGTGTGACACTTCTATAAAAGCATTTAAAAATTAGAGCTGTCAATCAATTAATATATTTAATCGTGAATAATCTCATGATGGTCCATAGTTCATTGCGATTAATCACACATTCTTCAATTGTTCAAAATGTACCTTAAAGGGAGATTTGTCAAGTATTTAATACTCTTATCAACATGGGAGCGGACAAATATGCTGCTTTATGCAAAAGTATGTATATATTTATTATTGTAAATCAATTAACAACACAAAACAATGACAGATATTATCCAGAAACCCTCACAGGTACTGCATTTAGCATACAACATATGCTCAAATCAGAACATGGCAAACTGCAGCCCAACAGGCAACAACAGCTGTCAGTGTGTCAGTGTGCTGACTTGACTATGACTTGCCCCAAACTGCATGTGATTATCATAAAGTGGGCATGTCTGTAAAGGGGAAACTCGTGGGTACCCAGAGAACCCATTTTCATTCACATATCTTGAGGTCAGAGGTCAAGGGACCCCTTTGAAAATGGCCATAACAGTTTTTCCTCACCAACATTTAGTGTAAGTTTGGAGCGTTATTTAGCCCCGTTTGCAACAAGCTGGTATGACACGGTCGCTAACCTATTCCTGAGGTTTTTCTAGTTTCATATGATGCCAGTGGCTTCACTCCAGCTAAGACTAACGCGTTATTATCACGTTAACTTTGACAGCACTTTCAAAATTAAATGGAAGGAGGGATTACACATATGAGAACCCATGCAGTACCAGCATAGTCTTGTGTTTCTGTCCACTGAGCGACTGTTTTCAACTCATCTACTGTCTTCTGTGCCCTTTCTCTGATTATTTTCGTCTCAGTGCCTCCTTAGGGAGTTTATGCCACTGCTTCACATTTTATCTCTGTCTTATCTTAGCCGTTACCTTTGCAGTTTATCCCCCAGTAATTGCTTTTCTACAGCCTCGTTGGCAGAGGAGCTACAGCTATTTAAGATTCAACTGCCCGTGCAGCCTCTGAACAGCAGCAGAATGTTAATCGAACTCTCGTCCTCTCAGTTTTCTGCTTCGGTGTGTGTGCGTGTGTCAGGTTTTTCAAAATGCCCATGTACTGTATTTGTCTTCCTCCTCCTCCTCCTCATAGTGTATGCTGCATGTCTGTCACTTTGCCCACTTCACAGCATACAGACACACAGACAAAGACCTCGTGATCGTTTTCCTATCCTCAGGGCCAACGTCCAATCAGAATCCAAACCTGCCTCACCATCTGTCATTGGCCGTCCAGCAAGGACACACTATGAACGAGGGCCAGAGGTCTCCTGGGGAAAACAAATTCAAACATACTGTTTAGTTTACCTAAATAACTTGAATAGAAAGTATGCATTTTATCAAATCTGTCAGGAGATGCAAGGAGACAGATCTTCCACGTAGAGGTACCCAGAGACAGATTGTGTTTGTTTTATTCCAGTGGATGAAATATAGATAGTTTGACATCACAGTGAGATATTCCTGTCCAGCTTTGTTGGAGCTTGGTAGTGGAAGAAAGACGTCGAGCATTATTGATGAACATGGAAAATAAACGCAACATTTTACAGCATGCAACGCTCACACCCATTCTTTGGTGGGTTGCTGACTATAACTATATAACTAACTATATATCACTATAATATACTTCACTCACTGAAGTAGATGTTTACAATCTGAAATGTCCTGCTATGCTAAACATAACTAATCCAGCAGACTATTACAAACCGATGACATCATCTGTAAATACTGTTTGACTTATGTTTGATAGTTGAAATGCTGCAGAATCCACATTATCCAAATTTAGAAACAGATTGAAGTAGATAAAAAAACAGAGGAATTAGATCAAAAGTTCTGTTAAAGGTCCCACATCGTGCTCATTCTCAGGTTCATACTTGTATTTTGTGTTTCTACTAGAACATGTTTACATGCTGTAATGTTGAAAAAACAACTTTATTTTCCTCATACTGTCTGCCTGAATATGCCTGTATTTACCCCTCTGTCTGAAACGCTCCGTTTTATCACATTTCAACAGAATTGCAATGGAATTGCGTTGCTAGGCAACAGCTTTGGTCCATGTTTACTTCCTGTCAGCTGATGTCATTCACTTAGGTTGCGTCCGAAATCCCATAATAACATGCTATTTAGTTCGCTAAAACAGTATGTGAGATTTTTTTAGTATGTCCGAAACCTCAGTATGAAACCAATCGTACGCAAATAGCATATTATTTCCGGTGAACTATTACAGTGTGGACACTGCAGCGGCATAAATATCCCACAATGCAGTGTGGTAGTGATGACGACGTTCATAACAGACGTTGACAGACAGCTCTGTAACATTAATAACGCTTTAATTTAAGTATAAGATTTCACTTTGCTAGACGTAATATATATTTTAAATTAATTCAGACTTTGATTCTCACAAACCGTCGTTTTCGTCACATGAGGTTGGCATGGGTTACCGTGGTTACACGTCTCCAACCAGCAGGGAGGCTCTCAGGAAGTGACGACGTAAATTAAAGCTCAGTGCGTCCGAAAAGATACATACTACTGTTTATTCACCAGAAAGTATGTTGAACAATAGTACACATGTTGGATATGTAGTGCGTAGTATGCGATTTCGGATGAAGCCATACACTGAGATAAGATCTAATGACATAACTTCCAGTGCTCTCACTGGGTTTTGTCTGTTCCGCTGTACTGCTGCCTCGTCGGTGAACATGGTTTCCCTGCGGATGGGGATGCCTGTGTATTGAGCGTGTGTGCTGCTGGATAATGACCATCATGGATTCGGCACCAGTTCTGGCTGGAAGAATATTGGTGAACACTTGTACTAGCACTGACCTCCATGCAACCTTAACCGTAGTCATCATCTGCCAGATCAATTCAGCCTGATTCCTTTTTTAAGAGGTCACAAGTTTAGATTTTCTATTAACCTTCGATAAAGAAGAGTTTGCTGTTCAAACACAGTGTGTTCTTCTTCAGCTCTAGTACAGGCTGCTCAGTGAGCTGCTGTACTGCATCACTGAGGGGCGTTATATGCCATGTTCATGTGGGCATTTTCTCTGCTTTTCCTTTCTGACCTTTGTAACTACTAGGGCTCGGCTATACTTCTATTATTGTGTAGTAGTAACACTGTGCAGTGTTCTCTCTGTTATATTGTATACAGAGCTACATTTGGCATAAAGGCATCCATCCCTTTAATCGGTTACTGGGTTGTGTGATTTTCCCAGTGGTCCATGTGTAGTGACCAGCCTGTGTGTGAGTGAGTAGGTCTGTCTGATTGTACATCCATAACAGTTTGACTGTGTAGGTGTATCTGTGTCATACAGCAAAAATGACAAACCATCGCAACCCAAATCACAATAGGCATGTGAACGTTCCTGACTATTTTTACTACCATTTCCGCATCACCTTATATTATCCTGAATAGGTAATCCAGCCATTTCAAAGAGATATATACGTTTGATAAAACACAACTTTGTTTTAAGCATGTGTTGGAAACATATACACATGGGCAGTGGTGGCATAAAGGTTAGAGAAGCTTGCTTGTGACTGGAAGGTCGCTGGTTCAATCCCCCGGACCGGCAGGATAAATCTGGGTGGGGAAAGTGACCACCACTCATTACCACCACTGAGGTGCCCTTGAGCAAGGCCCTTAACCCAAACCGTTCCAGTGGATCTGCTCAGTGGCCAGCAGATCGGACTGTGGTTGTACTAGGAAGGTTTCATCAGTGAATGTGTAACTGTGTGAATGTGATCAGGGCGTTCCTGAAACTGAGAGCATTACTCTCAGTGAATCTCCCCTGAATAAATTAAGGTTAAAAACAAAACAAAACACGTTTAATACTTTATGAATGAGAGCAAATAAATACCTTTATGCAGAGTTAACAAGTTCTAATTTTTTTCCTCTCATCAGTAAAACAAACAAAATGTACGCTAGCCTTTCATTAGGGATGTGTACTGGCAAGAATCTGGCGATACGATACGTATCAAGATACGGAGGTAACGATTCAATATATTGCGATACAGTAAGCAATGTGTTATTCTGCGATTTTTTAAAAATCGAATTTTAGGGAAATTGTCATAGCATAAAGAACACACCAGAAATAAACCATTTTAAACAAAAACATCTAATATATATTGCATGCAAAGATTTTTTTGCCCCAAACTGCATGTGATCATCACAGACATCCCTGAAATCTCTGAACTGACCTGTGATTGGTCAAAGTCTCCCGTCACGGGCTAGATTTATTTAAGGCCTGAAAACAGAGCCGTGAGGAGGAGCAGAAGTCTAGTTTTCTCTCAGAACACTTGAATTACAATATGCTGAAAGGTTATTATGGAATATTTGCCCAATGGTGCCAAAAAATTGTTGCTTACTGAAGCTTTAATTCCAACATTACATCTCTCCCTCCCTCCCGTCTCTCTGGCTGGGTTTGTGTCATGCCAGTAGGGAGACACGACCGGCCCCGATTCCCTCCCCTCTCCCTGTTACGCAACACGCCTGACTCATGCTAGAGAGCCTCCTTTCCTCATGCCTCTCTGCATCCCATGATTCCTAGTGTCCTCTCCTCCAACCCCCCATCCTCACCCTCTTCTTCTCCACGCCGTGCAAATAGAGCTTCCTCTGCTGTGCCAGCGTGTTTAACCTGGCGCACTGTGCTGGAATCATGTATTGTGTGTGTGTGCGTCTGTATTGTGTATGCCTGCACATGTGTGAGGGGTAATTGCCTGCAGAATATTAACTCCCTCACAGCAGAAAGCATTCAGATGTATCCAGAGAGAAGGATCCAGAGGCAAACATATCACTGCTAGTTAGACAAAAACCCTCCATCCACAAACTGTCATTCTCTCTCCTGGACATTTTGTACTTTGTTAGATGTGTTGTAGGTATAACTGCATGTTTCCAGCATCACAGAAATGAAGGAAATTGAAAGCAGAAAGAGCAGAGTGAGGCTTTGAAATGGCAGCAGTGATGCCTGCGTGGTGCAGCGTTTCTGCACGATGAGTTAGAGGAGACACTTTCACAGGCAGCAGAGAAGCACAGAGTGGTTGTCATTGATTTGTCCTTGTTGTGAAGTTGCGGAGGTTGCATCCGCAGTGTTGTTGGTTTGCCATATTGGGAAGAAGAAAGTGGGGTTTGTTGCGTGCAGCAGCTGTGGAAGGACATTTCTAGAAAAGTGCAGGATAAATACTTGTCAAGATTAGTTGTACTTTGTTGATAGAGGAAAACATATCTGGTATTGTATATACTGTATATATATCATACTTCTGTTCCATATTGTTCAGGAGATTGCAGCTATAATCTTTGCTCTGTGCATTGCTGCTACACGCAATTATCCTGTTTCTTTGACAAAGCTATTGCATAGTTAGTCCTGAGGCTAAAAGAAACCGTTGTGAATGTTTCCTCTGCATTTTAATGAACACTGAAGCAAGAGCTGAGATCAGTGATGAAGGGAGACAGATGGGATGAAGAGGAGATGGGATGAGAAGGACTACCTGTGTCTGTTTGATTTATTAGCACCTATTAGTGGGAGATGCTGGCTGAGGAAACTGTTAACATTTGTTACACATTAGTTTAGATGGAAACGAGTCAGAAAGGAATGAAGCTCTGATATTAGTATTCAGCTCAGCATCTGAAAATAAATATGCAAGCTATCAGGTGACAGACGGTTTAATTTTATTTTCCTGGAAAATGGAAATCATGTTTTGGTGGAATTGTCAAACATAGAGCTGTGACTTAAACGTAAAATTTCCACAGAATTTTTGATCGGGATTATTTGATTTATGCTGCCAAAATTTGGATTTGTTTGAAAAAAGTTCCCTTTTATTTATTTTTTTGCATTTTAAGTGATTGGCTGATACTCACGACTGCGTATTAGGGCCATTGTAGATTCAATTTTTTTTTTAAATAATAATAAATATTAATAATTACGGAGCTGGGAGTAATATTCCTAGAAAAGGTTGTAAATACACGAGAAAGAAACTCTGAAATTCTTTAAGATTAAAGTCGCAATTTACGAAAAAAAACCCCATTTTTTTGGCTGTTTAATACTTGTGATAGCGTATTAGGGCCATTGTAGGTAAAAAAATAAATAAATAAATTGCGGAGCCAGGGCAGGAGTAATATTCCAAGAAAATCTCTGAGATTATAAATCAAAGATTTGTGAGAAAAAAACTTAGGAAAAAATAATACAAATATTTTCTATAAAAAATATATATATATATATATATTTATATATATATATATTTATGTATTTATTTAAATATATTTTATTCACTTTGCAAGGTTAGATTTTACCCTATTTTAGATTTTACCCTATTTTATCCTTTTATAGCACCTCAAGTCTTAGAGAATTTCTGACTTTTTAATCTCAAAGAATATTCAAGTTTTTTTCTCATAAATTTGTGATTTTTTTTATTTCTTTCTCGCAGATTTACTACTTTAATTTTGAAATCTTTTCTCTGAATATTACCCCCGTCTCCGTATTTTTTTACTTAAAATGGCCCACCGTCGTACAGTAGATACGCTTATCCAGCGTAACTGACAATAAGAAAGCCTGTTAATAGAATACAAACCCCGATCATCTACACTGCATGCAACAAATAAGCACCCTGTAATAGATGCCTTTGAATACAATACAACACAAACAAGAGCTGCCTTCTTTAAAATTAGCACAAACACATACAGTGAGTGTTGCACCACCATTGGAGGTGAATTGAGGGTGTTATTTCCGTCCATGTGAGAAATACAGTAGAGCTTTATCTATGCAGTTTATTTCACAACTTATTTCCACGCTGTGAAGGTGTGTGTGTTTGTCATGTAAACCTGCATTCACTCACTGTCACACGGGGCGGGGGCCGCTGCTGTAAAACAATTCTGTCGTGATTTTCAGCTTTCGGTGGTTGGCAGTGAGGAGTGTGATGGCTGACTGGCCAAGTCAGCTGATGACGAGGGAGCGCTGAAGAGCCTCAGCCCCCGGCTCATTCAAAAAGCCCTGTGCGCTCTGGCAGAAAGGGAAAACCGGCTATTAATAGTGCCCCCCCACTGCCCTGCCCTGCCCCCTCTCTCTCTCTCTCATGTACACAGACACACAACCCGGCAGTGGCACACACTTTTTCTTTCCATGTTCATGCACACACACTACCCCGGAGCCCTTTGGGAGCTCTGTCACAGGGCAGACTGGCCACCGTCCTCCCCTCCTCCTCCTCCTTTTCCTCCGCCTTTTTTCTTTTTTTGTCGCTCTCTCTTCCTCGCTGTCCTCCCCCCACTTCCTCTCCAGAGTGATGAGGTGCTCAGCTGTCTGAAAACTCCTGCTTCTCCTCTTTCTCGTCCTTTCACTCCTTTTTAATACCTCTCATTTCATTTCAGCTCTGTCTGGAAAAAAAAAAGATTTCAGATAGATTTCTCAGTATTTCATTATATTGCATATCATATGAATTATTAATGAATGGAAGAGAAAGCAAAAGTTGTTTGTGACATCTCCTACACTTTACTGTTAGGTGTAACAATCCATAGGAAGTCATAGTTAATGTATATGAAACACATGTACATACTGAAGGGCGATGAAAGCCTCAGGGGCTTAAAAAAAATAATTTAACTGAACAAAATACAACATGAATCAACGGTTGGCAGCTTTCTGCTGCTGCATAAATCATTGTCGGCAGAACATGTGTCACCATCAAACCTCTTTATGGCCTTTGAATCTCTTAATGGCTGTTTTCACGTCACGGAAAACAGCAGGGGTGTAAAGATTGATAGGATCGATATATCGATTCAATGATCAACGATCCAATTTCATCTATGCAAAGTAAAAACATACATATCATTATCTTTAAAATACGCCCTTATTTTGAAATTCCCATGGAACGTCTGTGTCATCATTTCCATCCAAGCACACCACCTTCCTACAGAACTCAGTAATAAAATAACCAGATCATATTTTAATTGCTTTTTGTGAGTTGATATAAATGTTATTGATTGTGTTAAATTGGCATATAATATGATATTGTTTCATATCGATCGCATTCCCCAGACTTAGTGATATCAGCAGATCTCATATTGTTCAAAGAATCAATATAATATCGTATCACGATAAAATGCCCCTAGAAAACAATTGCAAATGCCAGATGTGTTGTACACTCAGAGAACAGCAGCGAAGGTTGTACTGTAGCTGGTCTGTTGGCAAACAGTTGCCTTCCACATCCAGCAGTCCGGGAACAACATTAGTATTCATCTGGAGTCGTGTTTCTGGCCACCTGGCGAGTGGAAGTCCAATATCTCCACTAACTCCTGAGGGAAATATCTGGCTCTTTAGCTGCTAAATCCTCCACAATGTTCCCCAGCTAGTCGCCAGCGTTTCTGTCTGCCGATTGGTGCTGACTGAGCAGTTCAGTGTTTTTTAAAAAGCTGTTGCTGTTTGCTTTTAGAAAACAGTTGCTTGCTGTGGTTGTGAGTGAATTAACCAAAATGAAGGCCTGAAAGATGCTAAAGCTCTGTAGAGTTGAGAGGAACTGCAGAGTTACATGTAGGTGATAATTCTTTGTGGGTTCATCTCTACTAGCAACCTGCTTCACATACATGTAGTCACGTAATCATCTGTCATTGTATAAAAAATACTGTTTATAGCCACCTTAAAGCAGCAGTGGGTCGAATGTGAGCAAATATTTAAAAAAGTTATTTTTATAAAACGGTCACTATATCCTGGAAGTAGTGCATTACAGGTAATCTGACAAACATCATATTCCTCTGTGTCCTCCGGTGCTCCTAACAGCATCTGCAATATTTCACAGACCGGAGGAAAACAAGCAGTAAGAGCTGAGATGGAGCCTTGCCGTCTCTGAGCAGCTGTCAATCACTCGCAAACTCCGATCAAAGCTTTAAAAAAATCTAGCCGGTGACGGGAGATTTTGACCAATCACAGGTCATTTCAGAGAGGGAGAGAGCGTTCCTATTGGCTGCTCACAAACTCCAATCAAACCGTCAAACTAGGCAGTGCTGATCAAATATGAATCAATATTCTGTTACTGTAATGCCTATTTCTCTCCTCAGATGTTTTCAGAAACATCTTGAAGTGTATTGTTTAGCTGTAAAATGAGAAAGTCTGTAACCCGGCAGCCATGTTGAGATCAGTTGAGGAAATACCAAGCACCGCCCCCCAGCCGGAGCACAGCCAATAGAAACGCTCTCTCTGAAATGACCTGTGATTGGTCAAGGTCTCCCGTCACGGGCTAGATGTTCTAAAGCCTGAAAACAGAGCCATGAGGAGGAGCAGAAGTCTAGTTTTCTCTCAGAACACTTGAATTACAATAT
>CAKAOI010046749.1:22259-39094 GCA_916701655.1 Sebastiscus albofasciatus
CAAAGAATCTCCTGCACTCAGTCAAAGAAGGGAATGAAAGTCACCTTCTTCCCCAATTCAGCACTGCAGACAGACAGACAGGCAGACAGACAGACAGACAGACAGACAGACAGACAGACAGACAGACAGACAGAGGGAATGAGGGAATGAGTCACAAACACACTACTATCAATGCCTTCAAAGCTCTTTTCATCCAAAAATAAAAGGAAACCCCTCTTCATATTATCCCGAGTCAAAAACATCCATCCTCAGTGCTAAACTTGTCTTTTCCTCCCCCAGGATATTGTAATTATGCGTCCAATTTAATCATCCCAGCAGTTAGCTTGTTAGACTCTGTGATGGACGATCTTGGCTGATCCAACTGATCAGTTTAAAGCCCTTGTAGGTGTCCTCCTCCTCCTCCTGTTTTCTTGCTTAAATAAACAATCCCATGATGGCTCATCTGTCTGGTTCATTTAGCATTTTACAGCCGGGGCTGATTCCGTGTCATTTGCAGCAAACACTATAAGCAGGTGGAGAAACAGCCTGTGCCCTCATTGTTGCTGCTTGTCTCCTTGATTGTTGGTGCTTTGAGGCAAAGAGCGAGCCGGTCGTTACAACCAAATAGGCCGTGACATGCAGAACGAGAGATATTGCTTTACGCTAATTCTACCGACTGGTTGAGTGGTCATTTAAAAGTGAAGTGTAGGAAAGTAAAGACCTAATAAGTGCAATTCTTAATGGTAAACCTACTTTAAAGGTGGAGTAGGCAGATTGGATAAGATATTTGTATAAAACGGTCACTATATCCTGACAGTAGTGCATGAGACAGGTAACCTGAAAAAAATCCTGTTCCTCCGGTGCTCCTAGCGGCATCTGCAAGATTTCACAGACCGGGGGAAAACAACCAATCAGAGCCGAGCTGGAGCCTCGCCGTCTCTGAGCAGCTGTCAATCACTCGAAAACTCCAATCAAACGGTCAAACTAGGCAGCGCTGATCAAATATGAATCAATATTCTGTTACTGTAATGCCTATTTCTCTCCTCAAATGTTTTCAGAAACATCTTGTAGTGTACTGTTTAGTTGTAAAATGAGAAAGTTTGTGACCCGGCAGCCATGTTGAGATCAGTTGAAGAACTACCAAGCGCTGCCCACCAGCCGGAGCACACAAGCTTAACAGTCAGTTCTAGACCTTTTAAACAGCACTTGACAAAACAATTGCAAATCAATTGAGATCTGGTTGAAAGTCCTGGAACAAGTGGACCTTGAGTTGAGATTGTTTTGTCAATTGATTCATTTGTTTGCCTTCAGTAATGAGGTAGTGTCTTATTGGCACAAGATGATGTCCGTTATCGTCACCCATTGGTTTGTGGACTGACGTTTTGAAGCCTCAAATTCAGCATTTTGGCCGTCACCATCTTGGTATTTGGCCGTTGCCATGTTGTTTTTTTGCAACCAGAAGTGACATAAGAGGGTGAAGCCATGTACAACTGAACGCTGAATGAGACATTTTGAGGCGACCAAAAAGGTCATAATTAACTTTGATAAACTGTAAACACACTGTGAAAGGGTTAAAGTTGTAAGATGAAAACATGGACAACTCCCAGACCGGACAACGCCGTGGTAGCGACCTGTCAATCACAAGTTAGCCCCGCCCTAAAGCATCCCCTGCTTTATGGTCTATCTGACTCTAAATGGGACCATAATTTACTAAATGAACATCATGCTGTATTGAAGAAGACTTGAAACTAGTGATTGAGACCATAAACTCATGTTTACAATGTTTACTGAGGTAATAAATCAAGTGAGAAGAAGGCTCATTTTCTCATAGACTTCTATACAATCAGACTTCTTTTAGCACCCAGAGGAGTCGCCCCCTGCTCGCTGTTAGAGAGAATGCAAGTTTAAGGCACTTTCAGCATCGGCTTCACTTCTCAGACCCGGAGGTAGCCTACTGGAGATGATACAGTATGATTAGCAGTGAAACATTGGACTTGTGTTGATTGTCCAATCAGTATTTGACAAAGCTGTAGGGCTCAGTGGAGATACATGCTGGACATACTGGGATTAATTTGCCCATATAATAAAAACAATATAGCATAGATTTCAAGCTTTTTACATACAGAAAACTGAGAATGACATTTAAACGCAGATGTTAAGACCAGGCACTAAACACCGGCCCTTTTCATCCAGAGCCATCTCACCATTAACTTGTGTCACTGCGGGCTCAGGGAGCGAGGAGACTGTTGACAGGAAGTCAATAAGGCAGCGATTGCAAGCGAGCAACGTGGTGTGTGTGTGTGTGTGTGTGTGTGTGTGTGTGTGTGTGTGTGTGTGTGTGTGTGTGTGTGTGTGTGTGTGTGTGTGTGTGTGTGTGTGTGTGTGTGTGTGTGTGTGTGGGAGCATCATGTCTCAGAAGGCTAGAGAGACAGGCAGAGATAGAGACGCTGGTTTGGATAAGTACATAGGAAGTGAGTCATGTTAGCACCTCAAATCACAAGACTGGGTTGACATCGGTGCTGTTTGTTTCTGCTCTCTGGCGGTGACTTACTGGCGCCAGAGAGAACGGCTTTCTCTATGATATTCAGTCTATATGTGCCAAGTGAGACGATACTGGAGGCATAAGGATGTTTTCAATGCAAAAAGACAGCATAGCTAAGTTGTTAGGAGTTTTCTTATCTTACTATTACTGAAGTTCTATTAAAGGAATAAGTTGACATTTTGGGATATATACGCTTATTCGCTGTTTTTTTTGGCATTTTTAACATTTTACTGAATAACTTTTGTGCAGAGAAGATAACTTTCAGAGAATGTTTATCGTAACCAGCTACCTAAACTAATGAGTTTACATGCAGAACAGGTTTTACTATATGATAGTATGTATTATTTAGATTAAATACAAGTAAATATACTCCATGTTGCCTTTCAGTCGATGGTTTACCATTTACAATGTGTGCTTCCATTGTTGTGTGGCGTCAGACAACTGCTTCTTCATGAAGTCGGGGTTTTTTGATTTGAGTTATGAACTCCGACTTCAAGTGGCGTTCCATTGAACTTTGTCTAGTAGTAGCAGCATTAACATGCAGACATGAGAGTGGCATCCTTCTCATCTAACTCCCGGCAAGAAAGCAAATTAGCTTATTTCCCAAAAATGTCAAATTATTCCTTTTAATGCAGAAGTTGTACGATGTGGTCGTGTCTAAAAGGTGACACAAGATGCAAGATGGTTGAGGTTAGGTGTTGACCTTGAATGGTTGAGGTTAGGATAGGTCATTGGGCAGCGAGTCTCACGAGAGCTTTTGCAAGTTTGCGCAATTTGTGGGTTACCTTCTAGACACGACCATAAGATGGTCGGAGTTATCTTTGATTCCAATCTTTGTAGCACAGTCCTTTTTCAAATATAGGCTATTATTATCGACTGCATTTATAAAATCATCATTATTATTATCATTATTATTATTATTATTATCTGACTTGCAGAAGGATATTCATGCTTTCATTCTCTTTTTTTAGAGTATAACTCCTCAAGGTAAAGCCCGCTCACGTGTTCACTTCATACAGAATGCTGCAGCCAGACTTCTTACCAGAACAAAGAGACCACTTTAACCTTGTTGCGTTGACTTTCAGCTCCTTTTAGAAGAATAGACTTTAACATTTAACTGACTCCTTTTTTTAAATCACTCCATGATCTGGCTCTGGCACACATCTTTCCTTGCCCGTACACACCCACTCAACCTCAGATCCTGCAACAAAACACCTATAACAGTCCTCTGGTCTAGACTTACACACCTAAAAGAGATTGTGCATTCGCTGTCAGACCACCTTTCTGATCAGATTTGCCTTATTTTCTCTACTGAAATTCTCTAAAAATGAGTATAAACTTGCTTTGTTTTTAATTAATTTTGAATAATTTGGGACAACTTTATGAACCAAACCTCTTTTTCTTTGTTTTATTCGACTTACTTCTGTTGTTCTTGTTCTGCCATGTGTTTTTTTTCTTTTGTAAATTAGTTTTAGAAAGTGCTATACAAAAAAGGGTTGTTATTGTTATTATTATTATTATTATTATTATTATTATAATCTTGACCCCCTCCTCCTCTGCTGTGGGAGTATATGGTTCAGATGATTAAGGTGTACTTGTCTCTCTATGTTTTGTGCTTTATGCAAAATACTTCAGTCGTCCAACAAGGCGGCCAAATGAGCTAATTTACTGGACATTGGAAATCTAATGAGAGTGGAAGTGAGGGCTGGAAGTAATATCAATGAGTTTACCGATGAATAATAACTCATTATCATTCCCTTTGTCTCTTCACTTCCTCATTATCTCTTCCCATCACACTCCCCTGCCATTACTCTCTCCTCTGTCTTCTCCACCAACTCTTCCCTCTCTCTCATGGCTTTGTTTCCTCCCTCCCCCCTCCAGGTCTGATCGTGTACCTGGGGATGATGGTCGGGGCCTTCGTGTGGGGCGGCCTGGCCGATCGGATCGGCCGACGGCAGACCCTCCTCATCTCCCTCTCCATCAACAGCGTGTTTGCCTTCTTCTCGTCCTTCGTCCAGGGCTACGTCTCCTTCCTCTTCTGCCGCCTGGCCTCTGGTGTGGGGTAAGAAGACAGATGAGTCACACACTGGAACAGCAGCCAGAGCTGGAAGTGAGGCAGTCACGACTACTGTGGTAGAGCAGTTGACAAGCAGAGCAACACCACATGTCAGAGGACAGATAAAAATACTGAGCTCATAGTTGCTGATGAAGGGAATCCACCCACCAGGGTGTCTGTGAGGTTTACTGCATGTCAGGGGCCATTTTGCAGTGAAGTGTTGGAATGTGCTTTTCGATGTTTCTATTTCCTTCAAACAGTTTTACTTAAGGAAGTAATGTCATTCACTGAAGTCAACGGCCTCCACACAATGAGCCCGAACTAACTGTTTTTGATTGAAGTTGGGTGTAAAGGCACACACAGATGGAGCTACTGTCACACTCCTTATTGGACATGAATAATTTGTGGCTTCCTTGCATTCTGGTCTCTCAAGGCTATTTCTGCCGCTGCTGTTGAATGACGGCAGCGAAATGGCAGCCTTTGCTTTCATTGTCAGAGTCTGACTTTTAAAGCGTGACCTTCACCAGGTTTTAGATGTTTTCGATACAGGAGGTAAATATTAGAATAGCTAGTTTTAGCTAGGGATCTAGGGATGGCAATATCAGTTGGTACACCACTTTGGTTCACACTGAAATATCTCAATATTGGATGGATTCGCATAACATTTTTTGCAACCAGAAGTGACACAAGAGGTTGGAGCTAAGTACAACTGAAGACATTTCCAGGTGAACAAAAAGTTTATAATTAGCTTTGATGAACTGTAAACACGCTGTGAAAGGGTTAAAGCTGTAAGACGAAAACATGGACAACTCCCAGACCGGACAACGCCGTGGTAGTGACCTGTCAATCACAAGGTAGCCACGCCCTAAAGCATCCCCTGCTTTATGGTCTATTTGACTCTAAAAGGGACCATAATTTACTAAATGAACATCATGCTGTATTGAAGAAGACTTGAAACTAGCGATTGAGACCATAAACTCATGTTTACAATGTTTACTGATGTAATAAATCAAGTGAGAAGTCATTTTCTCATAGACTTCTATACAATCAGACTTCTTTTTGCAACCAGAGGAGTCGCCCCCTGCTGGCTGTTAGAAAGAATGCAAGTTTAAGTCACTTCAGCATTGGCTTCGCTTTTCAGGACCGGAAGTAGCCCACTGGTTTACGTACTGCTCTGTAGAGCCGCTAGCATGGCTGTAGACTCTTGGTCTTGTTGATACTGCCACTAGGGGGCAGTCTGACATTTTCATATTCTTCAGATAATTGCTTTAATGTACTAAGTACAATCTGGCAGTAAAAAACAACATTTTTTCTTTTTTAGATTTACCTTCCGCATGCAATTGAATAATTCTGTTGGAGCGTCTTCTTTTAGAAATGTTCAATAAAAATAGTGTAGCTCAGGAAACGAAAAAGCTTTGACTGCTCTTTCCACGCTGCCTTGCACAATTAAAACGACTCTCTGTTATTCTGGTGAAATGTGCACAGCGGCCTATTCATTATGGATATTGCTGCCATTTGCAGCGCGGTGAACTTTAAACCTTTTCCATTATATTAACAATCTGTGCCCCTGTTTGACTGCAGAGCGCTGAGTCTGACTGTTCCCAGCTTCAGCTCCCATCGGATTGTATATAGTTGTGATGGAACATGTACTGAGGCCATAAAGATGGTGCTATTGATTGCAGTCAGCTGGGCCATTATTGTTCTTTTTTAAGACTTTAATCTTCAACTACAATGCTGCTCAATTGTCTCTCATAGCTCCTGCTGCTTTTTCTTAAAACCCTCTCTTTTATTCACCCCTCCCTCCCTCTGTTGTCTTGCTTTTCTTTCAACTCTTTTCTTTCTTCACAATATTACCTAATTTATTTTCTTTTTCTTTTTGCCACCTTTTTAAATTACCACTGTCATCTCTCCTGCTTTTGTCTTCCCCTCTGCTGTTTTCTCCTCTCTCTTATCTCACCCACCATTTGCTTCTCTCCACCGTGTGGATCCCTTCTCTGGCTCTTCTTTTAATTGTCTTTCCCTTTTAATTCCTGTCTCCCTCTTTACTCCACAGTATTGGCGGCTCCATCCCCATCGTGTTTTCCTATTACTCTGAGTTCCTGGCCCAGGAGAAGCGAGGAGAGCATCTGAGCTGGCTCTGCATGTTCTGGATGATCGGTGGTATCTACGCCTCCGCCATGGCCTGGGCCATCATCCCACACTACGGTGAGAAAAACAAACAGATCACGCAGTCTGGAAATCATTTTGTCCAAGGCAATATGTACGCCTGTTAGTTCATGTGTCAGTTAGCTGAACAGTCATTTGAACTCTTTTCTGTGGAGATGAGATGCCATGGATGTTTCCATTTGACAGTGGTGTAAGTAACTAAATCATTTACACAGGTATTGCACTTGAGTACAATTTAGAGGAACTTGAAAATGGAGTTAATAACTCCCTTTTTGTGTGAAACACCTGCCCAGAATTTTGACATGCATATTTTACATTTCAACTCAATTCATTTCAACATTACAGCGACGTAAGGTAGTTACGACGGGCCCCAGTGCATGCTAGTTAATAGCTATGAAGTACACCCACATCATTCGGTTTATATTCCTATTCCTATATTTACACCCCTGAACCGTACTGATGTTTATCTAATCGCAAGTGCTGAGTGAAAAGAACACGGGTTAGTCACATTATAAACAAAAGTAAAATAGTGGTTAAAAGGAGAGCAGCTTAGCAACAACCAAAATGGAGCATATATATGACAAATCACTGCAATGCAGATTGTAATCGCTGCAGTTTAAAGAAATGCATACGACCAACCAGAGAGTTACAGTATCAACAGAGGAAGCTTCTTGTGCACGCAGTTCAAGTCTTGCAGCTGCATCTGACACCCCGCACCCCACACCCCTCTCTCTCCTCATTTAGGCTGGAGTTTCCAGATGGGCTCGGCCTACCAATTCCACAGCTGGCGTGTCTTTGTGTTGGTGTGTGCCTTGCCGTCTGTGGCGGCCATCTCTGCCCTCACCACCATGCCCGAGAGCCCCCGCTTCTTCCTGGAGGTCAGCCCGTCAGCACTCACCACACTCAGACCTTGTAGAAATATCATTTGAATACATTTTGACTTCTTGAATACATAAACAGCCTTGCAAACAGAAGAGCGTCCGTGCACTTGTAAAGTGGAAGATGCCGTGCTGCAGACAAAGTGCTGCTTACACACTTTTCCAGAATACTTAATAAATAAATAAATAAATATGTGCATATATACTGTACAACCTGGAGCAGGCTACACAGCAAGAGACTGAAAGTACTGCTGAAGTTTTGTTCTCCTGTTCAGTATATTTTCATTATTGACGTACTAAAAAGTAAACCAGAAAGTTGGAGGATCTTTTACAGCTAGTGTGCTGGTGTTTTTTGTGGTCCAAAATAATTACCAACCCCATATTACAGTAGCTGTGTTTATGTGCTACTAAGCCACTTTTAGCTGCCGTAACCACAGCAAACGATATATTATCACATCACAGGTTTATACAAACAGAAACTCTCACTTCAGCAGTAATTTACCCATTTGTTCCTGCATGGTTTTTCATTCGTTTTAACTTTGATGTTTCAAGACCCACACACACACACACACACACACACACACACACACACACACACACACACACTTCCTTTGATACTCAATGACATCAGAAGGCATCAGTGAATCGTTTAAGTGAATGAAGTTGCAGCTGGCTGCAGAGATAAAGAAAATACTGGAAATGGACGTGGAACAAATCTGCAAATTGATTTATGAAAGGACTGTGTAGTATTAGACTGTATAGTTTTGAACATTTCCACCTGAAATACTGCAGTGTATGTTTCATTTAGTCTCAACGTAGCTTAGGTTTTGATTGAAAGATCATTGCTTTAAGTCTCGCAGCGTAATTTGCCAAATCTGTGCATAAGAACTGAATGAGTAACAGTTCCCGTTCCCTCAACCACTTGGGCTGACATCCTTGAGCCTTAAAGGAATAGGGAAATACACTTTTGTGCAGAGAGTTACTGTATATGAGACGATTGATACCACGCTCATGTTGCGGCACAGAGTCCGCCATGTTGCTCCGCCATGTTTCTACAGTAGCCCAGAACGGATAAACCAAACACTGACTCTAGCGAGGGCCTTTCGCATTTTGTGGAGATGTATTCAGTTGGTTGCAATCTGCAACCGTACCACTAGATGTCGTCAGATCCTACACACTTACACAAGGTTTACACCACCTGCTGGTAACATTTCAACCCTCCCTGTGGTTTTAATTTCCAGGGGATACTACAGTACCACAGTGACTGACTAACATGTAAATGTGCTGTTTGTTTCTCTCCTCCAGAATGGGAAACATGACGAGGCGTGGATGATTCTGAAGCAGGTCCACGACACCAACATGAGGGCCAAGGGTTACCCGGAGAGGGTCTTCTCTGTAAGCCGCACTCGAGAATCTCATGCTTTTGTCTGCATGCAGGATAAAATGTCTCCACACGGTGCATGTGTGTCTGTCTGCAGGCGAATACAGTGCAGCAGGTTTTGAGCTCTGTGCTGCATAAATTTACATATTAATTAAGTTAAAACAGATTTTCTTTAGACGACTGTAATCTTTTAATGCTTCAAGCCACGCAGTTCATGTTAATACTTAAATGAAATATGGTGACAAAAATACTTTAGAACCTCTTTTTACTTCATTATTGTACGAAATTAATTATCATAACTGGCCGTGTTTTAATATATCAGTGTTAATGGTGAGACATTAGGCAGATCAGGTGCCTCTCATATGATTAAGTGGAGCCTTTTTATTGTCTCAGCGGTTGTGCGCCTCATTTGCCAGCTGATGCAAATCTGCTGCACAGATTTTCTGTGATTCGTAGATTTATTTGAAATGATATGGATGAATTCTTGGTGCCTTCAAATGGGGTTGTGTTTACCGTGTTTACTGTGTTGATGAGATGAGTCCATATGAACGCCCCCCTCATGTTGTATTAACAACCTCGTGAGTGGAAAGTTTCTGAAAGCTCAGAGTTCACAACTCGTGACGTGATTATTGACGTTGTCAGAAATTGCGTAGGCCGTGGAAGCAAATGTTTTGGCGCACAATAAGTTAATATATTGTCATTTTATTTGTTTAGTGTTTTTCTTCGTAATTTTTATAACATGTCTGAAGAAAATATTGATATTCCCAACAGCCTCATATTTTTCCTCTGTCACTATGACTTTGCAATTCCCGCATTATGTTACCCTCTTACTAGCTTACTAAATTGTTAGCCTCTGTGGCTTCTAGACGCCGACAGTAACGTTAATATTGCCGTTGCTTAGCAACGGTGTTCTCACAACTTAACCAATTGAACGCCAAGCATGTTGTGTACTCGACTTCCCATGTTATAAACACGAGCTCACGAGTTTCATTTGAAGGCAGCAAATAATATGGAAAGATCATGAATTCTTTTGAGCATCTGATATTTCAACAGTGTTGAAAGTCGGTGTGTGTCTGACATCACATGCAGAGTATACAAACAAGCATGTGTTGAGTTTGCTAAGTACTTTCAAGAAAAACACATTTAACGATCATTAAATGCATAAATGAGTTGTGAATATTGAATGACTGTGCTGTTGCTTCCAGGTGACCACCATCAAAACAGTGAAGCAGATGGATGACCTGGTGAACTTGGGCGACGGTGCCGCCTGGCATGAGAAATGGAGGATAAAGCTCACCACACTTTTCCATCAGGTGACAGTTGTTTTTTTATATTTCACTATTTCTTAATTAGAAATATAAAATGTACAGAGGAACGAGGTTGGACACATTGAGGGCCGATCAGGACTAAATATGTGAATTTGTCAGAATTAAACCTGACCATATAGATTTAAAACTCTACTCTCCATCTTAGTAAATGGGAGCACAACTGAGAGTTTACCAAAGATGAACGTGAAATGTGATTACAGCAACTCACATGAAAAATAAACAGGAATTCAGAATATCCACCTTAAAGGAACGGTGTGTAGCGTTGAGGGGGATCTAGTGGCAGAAATGGAATATAATAATAATAAGTATTTTTTTTGTATGTAGAATCACCGGAAAATAAGAGTCATTGTGTTTCTGTTACCTTAGAATGAGCCCTAATATCTACATATGGAGCGGGCCGCCATGTTTCTACGGTAGCCCAGAATGGACAAACCAAACACTGGCTGTAGATGGGGCCATTTGCGTTTTCACATTTTGCGTCAACCACCGAAGCTCTCCTACATGATTGGCAAACGGGAGAAGTTTGTGAGTGGTGTCGATCTTCTCATCTAACTCTTGGCAAGAGAGCAAAAAAATATATATAACACACTACAGGAAAGTGAAAGGCACAAAAGCTTAGCAGGTCCTCTTTAAGTGAAATGTATTTAACAAACAAAGAAATATATCCATCCGAACTCTGGGGAAATTTTGCCAGACTCTGCTCAGCTCAGGCTTTATTTCTATGATCAGTATCTTTGTCTTTGTGGAAGGTGTGTATTTAGTGACAGGATGTGTTTGTCTCTCGGCTTGTGCAGCTGAGGCTGTCTCAGTTTGTTTACTCTAACCCTGGACAGGGATTCTGGGACATTGTGTTGATTTCTAGCAACTGATGGAAAGAAATTTGCTGTCAGAGACGTCTGGTGTATGTTTAGCTTTTATCTGATTGTACCATATATTAACTATTTTCCCTATGTGTTTCCCCCCATGTCTCCGTGTCCGTGTGTGTTTGTTCCTTCAGGTGTGGACTAATTTCCTGTCCATGTTCACCCCCGAGTACCGCCGCACCACCTACATGATGATGGCCGTATGGTTCTCTATGTCCTTCAGGTATGATGAGGTTAATCAACGGTGCACTACTCGAGACTTACAGTACACACTACCCAGTCAGTGACGTCCGTGTATTGCAGTATTGTGGTGTTTGCTGGCCTAACAGCTTGCTGTCAAGCAGCTGTGGGCGATCTGAATGCATAGGAAGCGCTCATTTGTCCAACATTATGACACGGCCAGGCTGTGTCAATACTGCTGATACACAAGAGCGTCCCTCTTGGTAGGTCAGAAGAAAAAAAGCAAACAACAGAGAAACAGAAGCACAAAAGATTAAAATAGAGTCTTTAAGAATCTTTAATTCGTTGGGGTTTTCACACTTCATGACTGACCAGCGACAGAGAGTCACACACTGCAAGATCTTTGTCAGGAAGAATCCCCAATGAGGTCTCTAAACTACGTTTCGTCACAAAAACACGCAAGTGACCCGGGCGTAGTCATGTTTGTTGATGTTGTTTTTGGCACGTGTTCATGTAATAGCCTGTTTCCACACGTCTTCATATGTAGATTAGTCACTGTGTTATGTATTATATTTATTCATGCAAACCAAGCCCCCAGGAAGAGCGCCGGTCGTTGATCTCAACTTTCGTAGTGGCCAAACGGCGGTACTGCAACTTCCGTGTCCGTCACGTGATGCCATTGGGCAATTAACTATTGTTACAGGCGACCCCTCCACCGGGTTTCCCCTCAACCGGTGTCTTGCACTCTCATTGGCTGTAGCTCCCTGACAGACTCCCCGACAGGTCCAGATATTTAGCCTGCGACATATCTGGAATGTGTCTGCGATGCACCAGCCAGCCTCTCGGCTCTCGTCTTTTAACAGTTCACACATAACGCTTGAGCACCGAGCCAACGCCAATTTGCCTCTGCTCTGGGGCTTTTTTCAGGGAGATCCAAAAACGGTCAGCGAGTGAAAAATCAGGGCAGAAGTCGTGTGGTGGGAATTATGGGCAGAAGCTAACCGGCTGCTGGCTGTAGCTTCATATTCAACAGACTTGTGTGAGAGTGGTATCGATCTTCTCATCGAACTCTCAGCCAGAGAGCAAACAAACTATTCCTTTAATGACAGTACGTGTTTAAATGTACTTAGTTCAGTACCCTAGAACAGTGATTCCCAAGCTTTTTGATGTCAAGTTAATTCCTAGGGTGCCAACATGTAGACTAGCAGTAAGCCGTAGTGCACAAGATGTCCCTGGAATATTCATGCACACAGCAACACTGCTCATGTTCCTCTTCCATCTTCATCTTTGTTCTCTGTTACTGTAGGTTTGTCTTTTTTTTTGTGACATCACCACTCTCACTTTCTCTCTCCTCCTCCTCCTCTTCCTCATCCAGCTACTACGGTCTGACAGTGTGGTTCCCCGACATGATCAAGTACCTGCAGAAGCAGGAGTACGCCTCGCGCACCAAGGTTTTCGCCAAGGAGAAAGTAGAACATGTCACCTTTAACTTCACCCTGGAAAACCAGGTCCACCGCCAGGGAGAGTACTTCAACGACAAGTGAGTCTGCTGCGTCCCCTCGTTAGCGTCGGCCTGTTGAATGAAGAATTAGGTGACATGATTGTTGGGTGCCTTTTTTATATTTTACATATAAGTAATACTTTGTGGATACATTTATTCATAAAGTGTAAATACTTTGATGTGGATGACAACAAACCAGATGAAAAGATGAGACTTCAGCAAGATGTTTTATTCTGAGTGTTGCTTTGATTGGATGAAAGACTCTGCAGACTTGTTCATGTTTAACAAACCTGTCTTTGATGCTTCCTTTGACCTCGCCTTTTCAACCTCAACTCTGCATGGGATTTGAGTTGTTAGAATTCAAACAGCCTCTCGATCTCTTTGCATCTTCCCTTTGTCTCCCTCGACTCCCCACTCCCATGCTCCATCTCTTCGTTGTCTCTTTGCCTCCACTTCCTGACTCGTGATAACCCCCCTGTGTGTACTCACCTGCAGGTTTATGAACCTGAAAATGAGATCTATGGTGTTTGAGGACTCGCTGTTTGAGGAGTGTTACTTTGAGGACATCACCTCCAGCAACACCTTCTTCAAGAACTGCACCTTCATCGCCACCCTCTTCTACAACACAGGTAGGACACACACACACTGATACGGCCTTACGTCTGTGAACACTAACAAACAAATTGTAATCAACATAGACTATGGTTACATGCACAAAAAGACCATATTCCTACTAAGCCGTTTACATGGTGACTGACTTGTTTGACCCTCTTTCATTCTTTCAACCACCTTCTTGAAAAGGTCGGCGTTGTGATATTTGCACATTTACAAAAACTTGTTAATATCCAAGTCTTTCATAATGTTTAAAAGTCGGTGCGTTTCTCCTCCCGACCAGAAATGTGGGCTTTTCTTTTGGGCATCCATTTCTGCAAACTGTCGGCTAGCTGGTTTGTGTACAACGCACAGAGCTGGTCTTAAACAGGCAAGAGGCCGTGTGTCGCACGCTGCCGTAAAAACCCCAATTGAGACGCATATTCTGAATGCGCTGTATTCATGTCCAAAGAATACTCTGAATATTATCGGCATATCCCAGGTGTCTTAATCGTAAAATGCTCCATTCAGAATAATTCAGAATTTATTTTTAATCTAACAAATGGGATGTGAATGTGTGAATGGCTGTATAACTTCAACTTTAACTTAATTGTCCCCAATTCAGTCTTCCTAAGTCCAATTTTTTTTTAGATATCTACAAGCAAGGCACTTTTAGCCGAGTTGTCCGGCTCCGCTACATCAACAGACACAACAATTGTTAATACGGTCCTCTCTTTAAATCCATCTCACAAAAGGCTTATCTCAGCTCTCTATGGCATGGTATCAGACCTGAGGCGTGCCCCCCAAGGACAAGCTCAGAGCAGCATGGGAGGAGGACTTAGGCCTCTCTTTATCACAGGATACATGGAAGTCCGTACTTAAGCAGGTTAATTCATCCTCTCTATGTGCTCATTACTGCCTAATTCAGTTTAAAGTGGTGCGTAGGGCTCACATCTCAAAAGCCAAACTATCTTGCATGTATCTTGAGATTAAGTCCCAACTGAGACAAGTGCGAAAGCGTTGAAGCCTCCCGTATTCACATGCACTGGTCATGCCCTAGTCTTACCAAGTATTGGATGGAGATCTTTCACACTTGACCTCAGGTGTTAAACGTCGCTGGTTGCTCTGTTTGAGGTCACCGGAGATTAGACGCAATTAACTGCATTAAAACGACGTACCTCATCCTTTGTTTCCCTTCTGACTCGGCAAGCTATCAGGTGGAAGGGCGCGGCCCCGCCCCCTCATGCACAGTGGTTGGCGGACATCATGTCATCAATATTCACATGGGAAATTCCTGAAAGCATTGGGCTCTTTTCTAGATACATTCCAGACCCTGTAAATACTTGATTATTAAGTGCAGCTTGACAACATCACACTCATTCATTCAAGTCTTTGCGTGACGGTTAGCTTTCAGTACATCTCGCTGGCAGTGTCTGGGGAGGGATCGTTGTATTGTTAATATACACAGATTATATATACATCCTTTGTTTTGACTTATTTATAAATGTTGGCATTGGTGCCAGCTGCTATTAATGCATACTCAGACCTGTCATTTCTCTTTGGTTACAGAATGGCGCTGCTCTTTTGTTATATCCTGCAAAACCTCAATCAAAAGATTTAGATTTAACTTAATTGTCCCTAAGGGGGCATTTTGTCTTGCAGACAGGTGAAACACACAGACTTGAACATAAATCATGATATAGTACATAAACATCAGTGGTGTCTGCGATGCACAGATGAGTGGAAGATGTGCTGTGTGGATGTGGAATCCTGTCCACTGAGGCTCATCACAGTATTTTCAGAAAAGATTTTGCCATTTGAAAAGCACATTTTTCCACAGCTTACATCAGTTTGACACTAATTTGTTTGACTTGGAATTGAAAAAAGTGAATAAACTCTATATTGAACATGTAAATGTGATGTGAGCTGTGTATTGAACCGCCACTAGATGAGACCACCCCGAACAAACAAGCTGTCCTTCCCCTCTCTCTTCCTTATTCTCTCTGTGCTATTTATAGCGCTTTAAAAGGTCTCCTTATAAAAACACGTTCTTTTAAGCAGAGCTACTGGCACAGTTTCACTCTTTTGTGTTTGCTGTCTACAAATGAAATCTTATTAAGGGATTGTGTGAGTTCATTGTTGTTGTGTAGTGTTATGATGGATGGAAGATGGTGTCCTCTGTTCTATTAAGACAAATTGTTTATTACACCTGTCTGGTAAGCACATCTATTAGTACGATAGCCCTGCACAGCCATCACTTTGTATCTTATAATATTCAGTTTTAATTAGGGCTGCACAATGAATCGAACATTAATCGCGATCACGATTTTGCCTCCCTCAATTAAATGAACATGATCGACGGCGATATTGACATTTAAAATACGTGCTCAGCTCACTTTTGGGGAGCTGTCATGCCTCTGTTGCAGTAATATATAATATATTACTGTTTTTATAACAGAGAGCAGGCAGGCAAAATGAAAATGCACTGAATTCAGAAGAAGAACCTTATTTTTAATTTCCCCACTGCGGGACTAATAAAGGAATATCTTATCTAATCTTATCTTATTTTGATGCAAAGACTTGTACATTAGCAGGAATGTAGCACAACATGGAAGTGAAAGCAGCGCTCTGCTTTATTTAAATGTGAAAGTGAAATACAAATATTTTGTCCCTAAAAATCAATGAATAATCGTGATGTCAATATTGATCCAAATAATCGTGATTATCATTTTGGCCATAATCGTGCAGCCCTGGTTTTAGTGGACGCAGTATTTTCCTTCTCCTGATGTGTAAAAAAAGAGCAGCAAAATGAGCTCAACTGTCAAAATGGTTCAATTACTTTCCTTTTTCTCTCTCCACTGGCTGCCTGGCACTTCACCAAATGCAGCATTGCAGAGCTGCAATGTCTCTTAGCAACCCCGGCTGAATCCTCCATTATTTCAGCTTTAAAATTGCGGAACTGTCTCTCTCTTCTCAAACTACACGATTGATTTTTCTCCACTGAAACGACAACAAAAGATGTAGAAAGCCGATGAGAACTGCGTCTTTGTACATTTTAGAAAAGGGACACTATCCACTATAGATTCAGCAGCTGTGTCCACACATGTAAACACTTACATACAATAGCAGCATCAGCCAGACCTTCCGCTCGCTTTGTTAGTTGTTTGCAGTCTTAACACACGTCAAGCAATCACTCACAGCTGCTATCAGGGCCGGCCAGAACTTCCTCATTAGAATGGGAATTAGAAACTTGTTTGCTTATTAATGCTTAATCTCTATTTGGGCTCCCTGTTCAGAACTTAAGGCTGTCTGATAGTTGCCATGGTCACCTTTATTGTCACAGTGCGGCATGATGGGAACAAACCACATG
>CAKAOI010046753.1:0-167048 GCA_916701655.1 Sebastiscus albofasciatus
TAATGGCATCTGCAAGATTTCACAGACCGGAAGAAAACAACCAATCAGAGCCGAGCTGGAGCCTGCCGTCTCTGAGCAGCTGTCAATCACTCACAAACTCTGATCAAACAGTCAAACTAGTGAGAGTTTGTGACCCGACAGCCATGTTGAGATCAGTTGAGGAAATACCAAGCACCGCCCACCAGCCGGAGAAAACATTCTCATTTTACAGCTAAACAGTACACTACAAGATGTTTATGAAAACATTTGAGGGAGAAATAGGCATTACAGTAACAGAATATTGATTCATATTTGATCAGCGCTGCCTAGTTTGACTGATCTGAGTTTGCGAGTGATTGACAGCCAAGCTGCCTCTGTCGAATGAACAGCCAATAGGAACGCTCTCCATCTGAAATGACCTGTGATTGGCCAAAGTCTCCCGTCACGGGCTAGATTTTTTAAAAGCCTGCATTCGGAGCCATGAGGAGGTGCAGAAGTCTAGTTATCTCTCAGAACACTTGAATTACAATATGCTGAAAAGTTATTATGGACTTTTTGCCCACGTTCCATGTTCTAACACTCTCTCAGAAAGATTAACATGTAGGAAAAAAAAGGTGTTCAAATCGAAAGGGGAGAGGTCAGAAAGTGATTGATTTCTGACAAAAACGCCCTGTGGGCAATACAGCATCATAGTTCCAAAACTTACCAGGGGCACGTCCGTCATGGAGTAAACAACGACTCCCTGGTACTGATTAGTGTTCTCAGTGATTCTCCCGAGCCCAGATTTTAGCACATGGTTCCCATAGAGGAAAGACTGCTCTGCTCCGGGTTTCACCCACACCTTGAACTGAAAAACATGACAGGGAGCTTGAAGTTATTCATACATGCATGAGTAAACGTAACTTAATCTTACTGGCAGAGATAAAATGTTTTAACTATTAAAAAAAAAGAAAGAATAGAAACAGGACACGTTGTATGCACAAACATTAGCTAAATGAAGGCAGGACTCCAGGACAGCCTGACACAGATACACATGCATACAGTACACTGACATCAAACTGAAGCAGGGCTGTAGCCCCATTATCAAATGTTTACTATTAGATTATCAAAGCCAAAAATATAACTAATATTGTAATTCAAGGATGATATAATTGATGCGAATGCAATGCAGCATGCAGCAATAAGTTCATTTATAAAGTTATTACATTGTTACATGCCCTAGAAGCAAAACAATCATCATATTAACAGTTTAAATTACTCTAATACTCCATCAAACTTAAGACAGCTTCAGAAATATCCATATTATTAATAGCCACATATGGCTGGATGAATGAACTTGAGACTGTAAACATCAGGGAGCTTTTAGGGGGGGGGTTAAGTCATCTGGTTGATGAGTGAAACCTGGACCAGCTCTTTTTTTTTTACTTCAGTCAGTCAAGTGTCACATGCCAATAGGTCAACAGTGGAACACCACTAAGAATTGACATATGCCACTGAACCATAAGGGTGGCCTGCCTTCGGACTTCATTGACATCAATGCAAAATTGAGGCTCTAATGAAGAGGACTTGCTACTTCCTCCAACCTCCTTTGGTAGGAGCTAAGTAGAGAGAGGAGAGATGCAAATGATGGAAGCAAAGATACAAATTGAGCACCCATAATCACCTTTGCATAGGGAGCCAAGAAATCCAGAGCTGTGATGTGCAGGCGGAATTTAATGGTCTTTGTGAACTTTCCAAAACATGTTCCCACTGACACCAGCTTGTCCCTGGAGATGTGTGTGGCCAACTTGAGGATTTTCTCACTGTGGACAGACAGAAAAAAAGAGGATTCATAACATTTCTGAACGATTTTAGAAGAATTACTGCTATCATAACATGTTTATGGTGCATTACCTCATGTAGTACACACGGTCATTATGTAGCCTGAAACAGTAGGAGCCGTCAGGTCGGTCCACTAGTAGTTTGATGTTTTCACCGATGCTGTTGAGGGAGAAAACACATGGCTCAAACACACGAGCAGGCTAACTAGGATGCTACCATATTTAGTATCATTTGAGTCTTAAATACAAGCAAAACATGTCCTCCACGTCCACTTACTATTTCGACAGCTTCTCAAACATCGTTTTCGTCTCTTCGTCTGTCAGTGGCCTCATTTTTGAGTATTTAAAAGCAACTTTTAAGAGCGAGTAAGTTGTTGTATATCCTGTGAGAGAAACGTGAAAACGTGGGTCAGACCCGGATGTCGGCTTCTTCTTCTTCTTTGATGTTTGTTGGCGTTTGGCAAACCATCTTAGAGGTGCATTACCGCCACCATCTGGACTACTGGAGTGTGGCGCAAGAGATTGTGCAGAAACTAAAATAAACTAAAATCAACTAAAATAAAATAAAATAAAATAAAATAAAATAAAATAAAATAAAATAAAATAAAATAAAATAAAATAAAATAAAATAAAATAAAATAAAATAAAATAAATATTCAAGAAGTAAAAGTTATGGAAAAGGGAACAAAATAAGGAATATGGAGGATGTTTTTGAGAAGAGATGGAGTCTAACAGAAGGAAAAATATAGTTACATGGGTTAACACACATGCACATATACATATGCTTGGAGGGGACCTGACGTTAAGGAGGATGCATGTGTGTGCCCATGTAAATTATATTACTATATATTTGCGCTCCCCCCCTTTTTATTTTCTATTAACTTATTTGTTGATTTAATTTATTATTACTCTCGTATTTTTGTATTATTATTGTTTTTTTGTTATGTGTGTTATATATATATATATATTCCCACATTCCCTTACTTTTATTTTTGTTTTTTTTGTTTTGTTGTTTTGTTGGGTTTTTTTTTTTGTTTCTCTCTCTTCACCCACATTCTTATGCACTATACGCCAATTTCCATGCTTGTTTGTTCCCTTGTAGTTGTGGACTGTTCTGTACGATGCCATATTGTAATGTAAATTTCTCAATAAAAAAATAAAAAGAATTCCTGCAGTATATCAGTACAGTGCACTTTCATAGACTAAGCTACTGGAGTTACCCTGCACTATACTCATTTTTAACAGTCTCTTCTGCACTATACTCATTTTTTAATAGTCGTGTATTACAGCTGTTACCCTGCACTATATTCAGTTTTAACAGTTTTCTTTCATCTCCTTGTATTTTTATATCTGGTATATTTTTTTGTACTTTGTTCTTTGCACTACTAATTTTTTTACTGCCTTTTTACTAACATGTTTTGCACTATGGAACTGTGATGCTGGAAACTTGAAATTCACTCGGGATCAATAAAGTTACTATCTATCTATATATCTATCTATCTATTCCCACATTCCCTTACTTTTATTTTTTTATTTTTTTTGTTTTTTTCTCTCTCTCTTCACCCACACTGTTATGCACTGTACGCCAATTTCCAGGCTTGTCTGTTCCCTTGTAGTTGTGGACTGTTCTGTTCGATGCCATATTGTAAAGTAAATTTCTCAATAAAAAAATAAATAAAATAAAAATCCCTGCAGTGTATCAGTACATGTTGTCAGCCGGATGTCGTCACGCTTGACAGCGGAAGTCGCGTGACGTAATCAGGGAGCGTAGTTCCGGGTTGTTTTTTTTTTGGTTGCATTCTTCAGCTCTCAGTCGATTGTTTCTCCGACAAACACGGTCGACATCTGGTGAGTTTATCCACTTAAAATCATCACAACTGTTGGTAAAAGGTTTATTACACAGCTGGTTAATAGTTACGGGAGCATTAGTGTGTTTTATATTTACGTTTTTGTTGAAACATTGAAGTCACACCTTCGAAAATGAGCTCAGTTAGCCCGGTGAGCTAACGGCTAGCTAGCTGTCAGTGGGAAAAACGTTAGCTGGTGAGCTAACTGTGCTAGCAGCTGGTGATGCTAACGCTGCTTCTCTCTGCAGGCAACCACCAGGCTCTACTAAACTACATTAAATCATTATTGTGAACCACTGTGGATGTCATCAGTAACATCTAATGTACATCTAATCTCACTCTTTTGTGATTTTAGTTGGGTTAAGACAGGAGTCAGCAACCTTTACTATCAAAAGAGACATTTTAGGCAAAACAACAAAAACAATCTGTGTGGAGCCACAAAACATTTGATCATTGTGATGAAGGTAACACAGTCTAAGTATATAGTATATAAGTCTAATGCAGTGAGGGTCCAAGAGACAATGTACTACGAAGTATTAGGGCCACATTGAGGGAAAAAACATCTGAGATTTACAAAATAAAGTCATAATAGTATGAGAATAAAAGTAGTAATATTATGAGAGTAAAGTCATAACTTTACGAGAAAAAATAGTAATAATATAACGAGAATAAAGTCATAACTTAAAATAACACGTAAAATGACTATTTTATAATATGACTTTATTCTCGAAATATTACGACTTTTTTTCTTGTAATATTATGACTTTTTTCTTGTAATATTATGACTTTATTCTCGTAATATTACAACTTTTTTTCATGTAATATGACTTTTTTTCTTGTAATATGACTTTATTCTCGTAATATTACAACTTCTTTTCATGTAATATTATGACTTTTTTTCTTGTAATACTATGACTTTATTCTCGAAATCTCAGATTTATTTTTTTTTCCTCAATGTGGCCCTAATACTCCGTCGTACCGTCGTACCATAGACCTACAACAATGATAAATAAAAATGAAAATGTAAACAAAAAACAGTTATTAATTTCCAGGGAGCCACTAGAGAGGAGTTAAAGAGCCTCACGTGGCTCCGGAGCTGCAGGTTGCAGACTCCTGTGTTAAAAGGAGAGCCTTTTTACCGCAAGCGGTGCGAAGTTACATAACGTCCATTTGTTTGTAAATACAGATTACCTTCGCGTGATCCTATATCAAAGGCAGAGTAATTGATCCTTTTAAGGATTGTCAACAGTCATTAAGTAACTTCTGCACTCAATCTGGCACCTGATAAAATGATTCACCTGCAGGGGAGTTGCACAGTAGCAGCTGAATGTCAGCCCATGTGTAATGTCAGCCAGAGTTGCAAATAAGGAAATCTACTTTGTCAGCGAGCTCTTTTGCATTTGGCAGATCATTTGATCCTCCTGTCTGTACAGCAATAATGGCTGAAATAAAATGCTTGGTCTTGTTTTTTCCAGATGCTGCCAAGTAAAGTTATACACAGCAAAACCATTATATTCACTGACACCTCTCAAAATATAAATATAAGTTTGGGACAGCCTTAAAACTAAAAAAAACAAGGCATCTTATCACATAGGCCTATGACACAAGAGTCTTCCTGAGTCAACATTTGGAGATCACATGTTCCTAAAAGCAATTGTTTCTCACATATGATATAGTATTGGAGCTGCAATGATTAATCAGTTAGTTGTCAACTATTAAATTAATCACCAACTATTTTGATAATTGATTAACCGGTTTGAATATTTACTAAATTCTCTGATTCTCTTTACTCCTCTATGACTGTAAACTGAATATCTTTGGGTTGTGGACAAAACAGGACATTTGAGAATGTCATCTTGGGCTTTGGGAAACACTGATCCACATCTTTCACCATTTTGCGTCATTTTACAGACCAAACAATTAATTGATTAATCGAGAAAATAATCAACAGATTAATCTACAATGAAAATAATCGTAGTTTATAGTAGTTTCAGCCCTATATAGGATATGTAGTAGCAATGCAACATAAAATGTTAAGTAGTAACAGGCATTTTCAGTCATTTTGTCAGATGAAGCTCCCAATTTTCTTTTCTACATTTTCTTGTCTGTCCAGTTAATGGAATAAGACTCTAGATTATTTCAGCTCCAGGGAGATATTAATTAAAATGGAAAGCTTATAATGGCTGCAGTGCTATTAACATTATAATGAACACTGAAGCACAGGCTGATCAGTGGCCATGAAAGCCCAAGGTTATAATCAAATACTTTGTTGTTTACCACCAGAGATGACGAACAAAAGGAGAAGTGAAACATATTGATCACTTGGACGACATGTGCTTATAGTAGGTGACTGCTCAGGATCCCACATTGAAACAGACAGTACACGTTGACCCAATTTCTTCCAATGTTTTCTTTAATGTTGCTCAACTTATTACTCTATATGAGAGCGTCAGAATACCCAAAATGTATATACAGTAAATGTAACAGCAGTTAATTAAAAAAAAAGAAAGTAAATGTAAATATGAAATCATTCTAATCATTAGAATAGTTATAAGTACACCAATGTGTCCCCGCCTCAAGGTGTGACCTGATTATTTGTGGGTCTTCTGCCAGAAGAGAAACCTGCTCAAGTGAAGGAAGTGGCACGCTCAGCACGAAACTGGCTACTAAATCAATCACATGACACTACTTTTCACTTAAAAATGTTGTTATTAGGTGGTATACAATAACTTTAATTCAGGGAAAATTAGACCTGTGCCTAACAAGAAGGTGCCCACGAGTTGCTAATCCAAATCTATTACAACTTGACAGGAAAAACAAAGTGTAGACTAGACATTATGGATAACCTTGACAACAACAACTAATTTGTCATAGTATGTCAGCATTCAATTTTGTCCCCCCACCCCCCCACACCTTTTACTTGTTGACAGGAGCGCGCTGCCCTGTGTTGGGAGAACAATTCTTGTGCCAACGGTTCAGCCCAGATAAACCAGTGGTCTGTGTCTGTCATCAGTTTCCGGCGTGCTTTTGTGGCTCTGGTAACACCAAACAGGAAGACGGGCGCAGAGAGACGTCTGAACAGAGAGAGGAAACTGCTGCGGCTTCTTCTTCTTCTTCTTCGTCAGCCTCAGAATGACTGAGTTCTGGGTTTGTTTCAGCTGCTGCATTGCAGAGCAGCCACAACCCGTGAGTATGAAATCAACTTGGAAGACAAATTGATTTACCCAATGTTTAATGTAGTGGCCTTGTGGGGAATTGGTATGCAATGCCTTTTAGACATAATCTAGGTTAATAAACAGAGCAGTATTCTCTGGTGTTATGCAGAGTACTGGCCCATATACAGTATCTTCCATCTTACTCAAGATGTAAAAATTGTGAATATTCACCATTCTCAAAAACAATGTGGGAGTGTCGTGCCTGAAATATATATCACATCCTCTTTTATAGATTATATGAAAAAGTGGTAGGGCCTCTAGCTAGCCACATCCCGCTGTCTGTCACGACATTTACTTAGGTTCATCAAGGTCTATTATTGTGACAACTTGTCATTGTGCCTCACTGTACTCAGCCCGTCTAACAGCTGTTAGTCGGCTAACGGATAAGATAAAAGGAATCATAAATGTCGACCTCTGTCTCCGTTAATGCTCCACGGCACTGGTTCACTACTTATGAAAGAAAGTTCAGAATGTGTACAGGAGAGGGATGGGCAGGCTGTGTTTACCTCTTCTTCATCCACACTGATTAGTAGTTTTACCTTAAATGTATTTAGGATTTCAAGACGAGTGATCTTTAAATAAGTCCATGTTTATGATACTCCTTTTCAGAAACGGCGGCGACGGATCGATCGCTCCATGATCGGGGAGCCGACAAACTTTGTTCACACCACACACGTAGGCTCGGGGGACATGGGACTCGGATTGGCATCGGTAGGTTTTTCATGATCTTTTACAGAATATTCGACCAACAGAGTAACGCGAAAACAAGTTTTCAGTCAACTAACATTTAAACCTTGATGTCTGTAGGTGGACCTTGTTCAAGCCCAGATGAAATCTAAAGGGGGCTACGTGCATGGAGGATCTGAAGGGTCTCAGTTGTAACAAGGTGAGAGACTCTTTACTTTGTGGAACTGACATCCAGCCACACAACTTTCACTACCCCAAAGCCAGACAAGTCCAGCTTAGATGTGTTCTATTCAAATAGCTATAAGTGACTTTTAAAAGGCCAAGTTTGTTTTTTAGAGAAAATGTTATTACCCACAGGTTTCACAATATAATCAACATGCAGTATGTGAGAGTTTCATTTCCAAAAAAAAGCAAGTAGATCAGTCTGGGATTTGTACAAGTTTTCATCTTAGAACTTTAACCCTTTCACAGTGTGTTTTCAGTTCATGAAAGTTAATTGTAACATTTTGGTCGCTTAAAATCAGTCTTATTCAGTGTTCGGTTGTACTTAGCTCCGCCCTCTCGTGTCACTTCCGATTGCAAAAAAACAAGATAGCGACAGCCAAAATGCTGAACTCGAGACTTCAAAACGGCAGTCCACAAACCAATGGGTGACTTCACGGTGACTACGTCCACGTCTTATTTACATGGGTCACACACGTGTTTAAATACAAATATAGTTCTAGACTTTAGCATCTACCTTTTAACACTTTTGCTTTCAATTAGAAAGACACCAATACTGAAATTTGAAGACTTCCCAGTTAACATCTAATACTAAAAGTCCCTGATTTGCCTCCACCCACACTTTTCATAACAAATGATGGCAAAGCATCCTTACACACAACAGCAAGCTTGCCTTATGTAGCTCTAAAAGAAAAGTACATATTTGTAGAGTATGTAGTCTGGTTTTATTAGGGGAATTCAGGCCTTCCTCCATAAAGGATTGAATGTCCTTGTTCCTCTTAATTAGCTTTGTCGTACAGATAACCACTTCTATTTTCCTGGTGTCAGTGACTCAGCTGTCATTAAAATGATTTTTTTCATTGTGTTTTTCAACACTGGTCTGATTTTGGCAGTGGCATTCCTTTCTACTGGCCTCAGGCGACTAGTTAACTATGTTGCACCCTGCCTTGTTTTTACACTCCCACTGGATGTTGTCATGGTCCCTTTCACTTTTTATTTTTAAACTCTGTCACTCCGGGTGCCTAAACAGATTCAGCCCAACAATGTCAAACATGTTTGGAGAAACAAGACAGGTGAAATGTTCAGAGTCTGCACTCGTCTGAGGCCTGTTTCCCCCTCCCAAACTTTAAGCAAGCAGGCTCAGATTTGACGGTAGAATAGTGTGATTTGGCTTTACCACACCACACAACTACTATATCATTAGCATTTGAGATCCTAACATTTCCTCCACTCTTTTCCTCCTTGCAGCCCTTCACAGTCTTGTGGAAACTACTGTTGTTGATATGAGGAAGCGTTTTCAAAAAAAGCAGTTCTGTCTGTAACGGACGCAGGACCAAAAGATGAAACTACTGCTTTTCCATAATGTTGTATATATTTTTATTTTCCATTCCTTTTTTTTTTTCTTTTTTTTTAAATGAAAGCACTGCTATCCATTTGCTGCCATACTGTTGCACTGTAAAGAGTAACTGTTAAGAATAGATAAGAGGGTTTAGAAAGCTCATAATCTCAGTCAGACGTATGCTTGTGTGTATGCATGAGGAGAATATTTTCAAAAATATTTGCTGTTGTAGCCCATTTGGATGCCTGTATTTATTATCTGATTTGCAAACGGACCTCATGGTGGCTGGGCCACGCTGGAGATTTGGAACATCTTTCTTTATTCTCAGAGGTTTATCAAAGGACAGGTAGCTGTGGTGGCGAGGCAAAAAGCGATATGTTCATTGTTTTATTCTGAGAAATACTCATTGTCCTCTGAGTTGCTTTCAGGGTTGAAGATTGCTGTCTTGTAATAAACTTGAAATGAGTAGAGTACACTGGATCATACATTGTACACTCACACTTGCTTAGGAATTTCGCATTGATTTCAACTGTTTTTTTTTATACTCATTTAGATTGAACCATATAGAATTTTAATAAACTATGAACTTCCTAATCTGCCTTCTGAAGTCATGTTCATCATTTGTTTTACTGGTGTCATTCGGCAGCTTGATGTTGCAAATACGGAGCTTAGTGGTTCCAAGAGGATTCATATTTTTCTATGTATTTTCTTCTTTTCAAGGCTTGTGTACCAACAGTAGAATTAAACTTGGAAGTAACCAAATCACATTGCAACCACCGCCACAAATGTGGGTCACGTTTCATACATTAAACAGTATTCTCAGACCTGTAGTCTAACTACAGTATATACCATATCCTTTTTGCTGTTCCTGTTTGTGTTACAAACAGAGTCCTGTCATGAAATGTTATATTTCTGTTGACATGAAATCATTTTTCTGTAATTTTTTTGGCTGATATAATCTTGACAGAAATGTCCCTTTAGTAGTTTTGTGTTTCTCTGAAAACTCAAATGCCAGACCTCTTTAAGCTGACAGGTGCGACCCAACTTTGTAGCAGTGTTTGTGATTAAGTTGCTTCAGTGTTAAAAGATGTTTAAAGTTATCTCCTTTTTCAAGGAGAGAGAACTTTCTATAAAGGGTTCCTCACTTCGAGGAAAGTAAATAAGTGCAGCTCCTATTGCCTGATTATGCTGGTTGTCAGTTGTGTTAATGATCAGAATAGAGTTAATAATCTTTGTTTTTACTGACCAGCTGGTCATCCCTCAGTATTGTCATATGTAGTCCAAATTTCTGAGCCAGGCTCCATTTAAAATACCTTTACGAAATCTTTACAAATAGTGGCGGAGCAGCTGCGGTATGAATATTGAATGCATGTCCCCATCACTGCTTACAAAATCAACAGGTGTTGAGCAAACCAGCAGGCCTGGATCTATTAAAACATGTCATTATTTGTCCACCATGTACATCGTATGATTGACTAACAACAGAATGTGGTTGTACTATTAAGTCAAGCAAAAGTCTGTGTAAATTGGTGTTAAACTGAGTGCTATTGTCACACTATTTATGATAAAAGAATGACATCTTTGTTTTTGGTACCAGGCAGGATGAATTACCTGATAGATATAGTCACATTTGTAATATCTTATCATTTACAGCCTTAAAACTGCTGGTAACCACTTTCCCAACGCAGATTTAATAATGTGATTCATCAGGCTAAAGTATTGTCACAGTGCTTATCTGTTCCTCTTTCAATGTTTCTGTAGTAATTCCTATGTGAAAAGAGATCCACATTATGTGTAGTCTAGTTAGTGTTTTTCCAGCTCTGTGCTGAATGCTGTAGTATGTGAAGACATACTGGGATTGCAGTATATGATGTGACCAGCAGGCTGTGCTAGTGGACTGGTTGAATGTGACTAAAACAAATTGTTTCCTTTTGGGATTCCTGTCATTGGACTTATTTTGTGATGATAATGTAAATACGTAATATGAAAGTAATGGATCCATGGTTTATATGTATTCAGGGTCAGACATATTTAGGCTACTTTTCTGTATAACATTACTGGGAAGGCAGAGCAGCGTTTTCTTGTTGTTGTTTTTTTCCCTCAGGAACTGCCTGCTATGTAGTTCCCACTTTAAGGGAAGTTCATCTGTCTTTTTTTTCTGCATTTTTCAGAACACACAATGAGAAATAAATGTTAAATGTTGATATTTGACCAACTGTGTGTCCCATGTTTTCACTTCAGGCCAAAACGCCCACATATGGGCTGATAAAGGGGATGGTTGAGCTCATTCTGGAGGACAGCACAAATGTTTAATACCAAAAATACAAAAATGATTCTTGTCAGTAATCAGTGGTGGAAGTGCACCGATCCTTTACTTATCTAAAAGTACCAATACAACAATGTGTAAATACTCCACTACAGGTTAAAGTCCTGCATTCAAAATCATACTTTGGTAAACATTTTATTTATCAAAAGTAAAAGAAAGTACAATAATTCCCTCTGAAATATAGTGTAGTAGAAGTAGAAAAACAACAAGAAATGGAAATACTCAAATAAAGTACAAGAACATCAAAATTGTACTTAAAGCAGCAGTGGGTAGAAATAGAGCAAATATGATTAAAAGAAGTTATTTTTATAAAACGGTCACCATATCCTGACAGTACTGCATGACACAGGTAATCTGAAAAAAAATCATGTGCCTCTGTGTCCTCTGGTGTCCTCTGGTGCTCTTAAGGGCATCTCCAAGATATCACAGACCGGAGGAAAACAACCAATCAAAGCTGGAGCCTGCCGTCTCTGAGCAGCTGTCAATCACTCACAAACTCCGATCAAACGGTCAAACTAGGCATCGCTGATCAAATATTAATCAATATTCTGTTTCTGTAATGCCTATTTCTTGCATAAAATGTTTTCAGAAACATCTTGTAGTGTACTGTTTAGCTGTAAAATGAGAAAGTTTGTGACCAGCATGCAGCCATGTTGGGATCAGTTGAGGAAATGCCAAGCACCGCCCAGCAAACTTTCTCATTTTACAGCTAAACAGTACACTACAAGATGTTTCTGAAAACATATGAGACGAGAAATAGGCATCACAGTAACAGAATATTGATTCATATTTGATCGCAAGTGATTGGCAGCTGCCTCCTTTGAATAAACAGCCAATAGGAACGCTCTCTCTCTCTCTCTCTGAAATGACCTGTGATTGGCCAAAGTCTCCCGTCACATGCTAGATTTTTTAAAGCCTGAAAACAGAGCCATGGGGAGGTTCAGAAATATAATTTTCTCTCAGAGCACTTGAATTACAATATGCTGAAAGGTTATTATGAAATTTTAGCCCAATGATGCCAAACATATTCTGCCTACTGCAGGTTTAAGTAACTGAGTAAATGTACTGTAAATAACTGTATTGGTAATTACTGATGTAGGTTTAACATCATGTGTCAGGTCTTTTTGTTATGAGGTCCTGCCGAGCAGGAAGAGCCCAGGTGTGATTACAGAATCCATTATATTCAGGTGTGCCAAGTTCATGGCCCTGGTATTGTGCATGCTGACATGAAGACACTTCAAAGGAACAGCCATAATTAGTGTTACTGTTTGCACCTGAGCTTCTCCTACTAGGACAAGTCAAAATGTCTACCACGAGAAAGGCCTGTTAAGCACAAGCGCAAATAACTGCTGTGAATATCTATGCCTGAGGTTTTGTGGCTTTAGCCAGTTGACTAAAGGGATTAGATTTCAGTCGATTATATCATTGTTAACTGAACCTGGAAGTGTGAGTTATAGTTTTACTTGTGGCTGTATTTATTTGGTACTACAGCAGACAGCGTATTTATTTATAGCGCTCACAACAAATTATATTTTATCTAATTACTTGAATATTCTGTGCTGTTGAAAATGTCTTTCTTGAAATGTTAAAATGCACAAGTCTTTAAAAGTCAATAAACAATAAGGGCACGTTACAGGTCAGCCTTTTTTTATTTATCACATCAATTCAAGTGTAATAATGACGGTGGGTTATTGCTGAATATAATTCCACTGCTAGTTATAGATTTTATTGACGTGATAACACCAGCTTCTGAAGCCACCGCCTTCAGTTCATACACACACACACACACACACACAAGATCTAAAGACTCCTGATAAGGTAATGTGCTTTAGTTGCTTTTACAATTTGTAAATGCACGCTTATTTTAAAAATACAAAACAGGTTGTATGATATAAAACAAATTGCACCACATGCTGCCTCAAAAAATTAAAATATACAAAATTGAGTATCTCTTTGAGAAGTCTTAAAAATGGTAAAACCAAAGGCATAAAAATATAAGAATCAAACGCATCTATAGGAGAAATATATGTATATGTAGCTCATATTTATTGACTCCACTCAGAAACAAGTCTACAAACTGTTAAAGCCACATGTCATGCCTCCGTGTTCTGCATTTCATTTACCGTATGTACTGTGTGTACGGTATGTTGGCTAAACATCGAGTAAAACTCAAAGAAATAGTAGAACAATAACTAATCCTGCACTGAAGTGAAATGAGATCTGTTTTCTCTGTGAGCTGTGGCGTGAGCTTGGTGTCATGTCAGTGAGTTTGAGGCACTGAACCGTAGTGAACCCAGGCGATGATGACAGAGGTAAAGCTTGGCTTGGAACAGGATCTTCACCTCAGCATGCTCAGCAGAGAGAATGACCGACTGACTGACTGACAGAGCAATATTCTCCGTCTGCTCCCCCTCTCTTGTTTCCCTTTTTTAGTGGTCAGCTCATCGGGAGGACATCACAAGGTTAGCAAGAAAGCCTGAAGGAAAAACAGCTTTTTAGTCAAACATTTGGATAACACAGCGAGCCGGAGGATAAGCCGTTTGGTGTACAGCTACAGCATCAGTGTTTGCTGATGTGTGGACCAGTCGGAGAGCTCCTTGATGTAGTTTGGACCAAACAGATCAGTGTAGTTCTCTGTGTGCAGAGAGTACGGGTTGTCATCACCAGCACCTGAGGAGCAGAAAACAACATTTAAACACACATGCAAAGACAGGAACAGATGGGAACTCTAAACTATTATCAGAATTACTGGATTTTAGTTTATATTATTTTACAACTGCAGCATGTGATTAATCACACACATATGGACTTTGGCCTTCATGTACTTTAATTTCATCTATGATTCACAATAATACTCCCCCTAAAATCCAGATTTTCTCTTTAAAGTGGACCTATTATGCTTATTTTCAGGTGTATACTTGTCTTTTGGGTTTTTACTAGAACATGTTTACATGCTTTAATGATCAAAAAATGCTTTTATATTTGTCAAACCGGCTGTGCTGCAGCACCTCTTTTCACCCTCTGTTTTAAACGCTCTGTTTGAGCTCCTGTTGTTTTAAGCCTCCTGCTGGCCCACTGTTGTGATTGGTCAACCGAACCAAACTATTTGGACTCCGCTCCAGCTCCGCTCTAATTAGCTTTGTTTGAGAGCGTGCCAAACTAGCCGCTAGGCAGGTATTATGTAAATGTGTTACTTGGTGACATCACCACGTTACAGAAGAGAAGGCGGGACGACTTCAAGCAAGGCGTTTCAGGCAGTTCAGGAGCAGTGTTTCTGTGGGGGAAAGTAACTCCTTTGGCGTGGACTTTGGGCTTTGTAACTTCGTAGACCTTTTACATGCACAAAAAACTATATAACACACTAAAGGAAAGGAAAAAAGCGCAAAAGCATAATAGGTCCCCTTTAATCAGCACTGGATCTTTTTTGTAGCACTGCATTCATCTGTGAACACGCAGTAATAACCTGCTACTGATGCAATCTGACAGATTTTTGAATTAACTCAATAAATCAATTATGTGAAGAAATCATAAAACTGTAGGAGTAAGCAGACTTTAGAAGTCAAGGACAGTCCTAATACACACAGGCACACATACTGTATATATCTGTATATTAGGACACATATATATATTTCTATAGTGCCGTACAGTGCAAGTGGTCCCACAGTGTGTGTGTTCTCCATCCTCTCTGATCCCCAGTCTGGTTCCAGGAGTCAGTGTTGCTTAAGTGGTCCATCAACTACGGGAGACAAAAATACCTACAGTCAGTCAGATATAGACCTAGAGCACCACCTACACAACTCAAACTGCATCCCAGGAATATGCAACTGATCTCTAAGCGGGTAAGTCAAATAGGATGCAGTTTCATCAGGGAACTTTTAGGGAGTCAGTCATTCTGCCAGAGAGAGAGTCTCTATGACAGGATAAGCCACACAATGTTCAGTCAGTCGGATACCTTAAACACAGCCTCATTCTGCTCCTGGTCCTCTGGTTTGGCCTCCCACGTCCCTGGACAACAGCAATAACTATCATCAATACCAGGCTACAGAGGCAACGTCTTTTATAATCAAATGCTTTGACAACAAGCGTCTCACCGTGTGTTTGCATGATGCCAAATGTGTCTTCCGCGGGGTTCTCCACCTTCTGTGGTGTTTCTGACATGGGTCTCGTTGTTGTTGTGGGTTGCCAAGCATGCGTGGTGTGTGTATCATCACCTGAACTTCTTCCTCGAGGCCTGCTGAACAATCGCAGCCCTGAGAAAGGGGGAGGACAGGACAATGAGGTTTGTCTGAGAGGTCTTTTTTACCTTTGAAGTGGTACATCCATTTTAAAAAGTGCGTCTTACCCCTCCTGCGTCTGTGTGTTTGTGTGCTGGGCAGCATCCTGTAGACTCTGTAGGCGTTGCTGCCTCTCTTCCTACTGTGCTCCCGCAGCTCAGAGATGTCAGGCAGCGAGTTCAAGGCACAGCGGAAATTTGCCTTCCATGTCTTGGGATCTGGCTTGTCTTTGCCTGGACGGTATCGTCCTGAAGTAAACAAGTGTACAGACAACCATTGGTGTGTGTGTGTGTGTGTGTGTGTGTGTGTGTGTGTGTGTGTGTGTGTGTGTGTGTGTGTGTGTGTGTGTGTGTGTGTGTGCGTGCGCGTGCGCGTGCGCGTGCACGTGTGTGTGTGTATTGATCTAAGTTTTGGGGTTGGGCCCCTCTTAATCCCCCTTTTTTGTAAAGTTGTCTTGTCTTGATACATAAATGCTCTTTAAGATAGGGCACTCAGATTAGTTAATAAAGCAGGACCCATCTAGTGGCCCTTATTGTATCAGTTGACAAATAGCTTAAAGAGTAACTTATTGTAGGCTGAAAAGCAGGAATGACTGCTTCAAGTTTCAAGTGTGTTTCACCTCTGACTTACCTCGGCTGTGGTTATGTGCGGTCAGAAGTGTACTTTTGTTGCACCTGTAACCACACCCAGCAGAGATGTCACAGGAGTACACTTGTGCATCACTGCAGCAAGGTGAGAAGTTTAACCACTGGAGGTCAGTAGAAACAAGATTTTCAGGGCGCAATACAGGAAATTTCCAGTATATTTAAACCTGGCGTATTACCCATAAATGTCAAATGTATGACCCTATCCTCCCTCCACTGGCTTCCTGTCCATTTCCGGCGGTACTCATGTCTGTTTCTCCAAGCTGGGGGCGTGCTGACCGTCATCTACTGTAGGTAATACACTGACTACCTCATATAACACCACTTCAAAACACCCAAACTATCCCTTTAAACTGTGCTGTCACCATCTATCATCTAGTGTATGACTTCATCCAGTGTGTTGAGTTCTCATATTTAGCACCATGGTGTGATTTGGATCTCAGCCAGTTCTCTGAATATAATTACCATCCTCAGTGAAAAGATCACTGGAGCTTACAAAGATCCACTATGGATCATTTACAGCAGACAAGGGCTAACAAGAAGAAAAGCAGCACAGTTTGCAGCAGCTATATTACACACACATGCCGCAACCATTAATGACTTGAAAAGAAGAGACTTGAAGTTTTGTGTCAGTTTGTTGGGGCTTAATTTGCCCATTTCAGAGCAGCCATGGCATTGCAGGGTAATCACAGGTGTAATTAATAATATTGATTATAGCCCTGTTTCCATTTGTAGGTATTGCGCATGCTGGCTCACTGGAATGCCTATGACACTAAATAGAATGGGACCAAAATTAATTCGGTAACACTTAATTTTACAGGTCTGCAAATTTCATGGTAATTAGGTGATAATTAGCAAGTAACATGTTTGAAATTTCTTTGGAATTACTGTCAAATTACCCCAATATTTACCTCAAAATTTATCAAAACTACTTAATTATAAACGTTATTTAATAATTATATTCCGCTATTTCCCAATAGCTGGTAATTTATTTAATACATTTCCAGGAAAAGAATACAAAGTTAATTGATATGGTTTATTTCCATGTCTGCTGATAAATAGATAATAATTAGCAAATAACTTAGATAACAAATAAATAGCAAATAAATAGCTACCAGGTTCCATTTGTGTAGACAACAAATCACACAATGGTGAGATTTGTTCCTGATCAGAAGTGTCTTCTGTTAGTTTTGGTTTTCCACCTCCGATGAAGAGCAGCGCACAGCCGCTTCTCAAGTAGCATAATTATTAAATAATGTTTATAATAAAGTAATTTTTGATCAATTTTGAGGTAAATATTGGGGTAATTTGGCAGTAATTCCAAAGAAATTTCAAATAGGTTACTTGCTAATTATCACCTAATAACCATGACATTTTCTGACCTGTAAAATGAAGTGTTACCATTAATTATATCAATTACACCTGTGTTTACTGTTTACCATGTCAAAATGGCTGCTGTGAAAATGGTCTATTGATGGTTCAGTTGTATAATCTGTGTGCTTTATATTATTGTTGCTTTTTCATGGTTATGTTTTATTAAAGCAAGAGTTGGTAGTGTTCTTCAAAAACATTTTTGTTATATTAGTTGAAATTCTCATTACAAACATCAAATAAATCAAATGCTCTGACAAAAAAAAAGAAAAACAAATCTGGTATGTGAGGCTGTTGCAGGGCTGTTATAAGCCCGTCTAATAATTTCATTAGGCCTGAATCAAAACATTATATGGTTACTGTGTTGTTATTGTGGCAGTATGTTTTTGTTGTTTGTGTTATGTGATTATATGTTTTGTTGTTGAGCACACCAAAATAAATTCCTAATTCCAACTGTGGTTGATGTGGAAATAAATTATTGAATCTTGAATCAATTCAATAATTTCATTCAGGCCTAATCTGACAGCTACATTCATTGGGAAAGAGTTGGCAACACTAGGCTGGGTTTTTCGGTTGGCAAGATTATCGACCCTGCCTTTAAAATCTCTTGAATATGGAGCTGAACTTTAGAACATACCCTTTGTACACAGTGTGTGCTTTTACATATTAAACTGATGCATATGTTTATTCTAGATCTTGTGTGAAGCAGTCCTGTTGTACTTTGACAGCAATATGATCACCCTGCACATTCACAGCAACTGAACTGGAGCTTTCCCATGATGTGATGCAGCCACAATCACAAAGCGTGACTTTCCCAAGACTGGAGTGTGTGTGATGGTGTGATATGTGTGTGACAACTTTACTCAACTCAGAAAATACAGAAATTAGATTGCAAATAGAACAAAAACATCTGGTTATGACAGTTTACACAAGAGGATTATGAAATTATTATTATTAGAATTAAATGTAGGGCTGTCGAATCGATTAAAATATTTATTTGTGATTAATCGCATGACTGTCCATGATTAATCATGATTAATTGCAAATTAATCACACATTTCTTATATGTTCAAAATGTACCTTAAAGGGAGATTTATCAAGTATTTAATACTCTTCTCAACATGGGAGTGGGCAGATATTCTTGCTTAATGCACATGTATGTATATATTTATTATTGTAAATCAATTAACAACACAAAACAATGACAAATATTGTCCAGAAACCCTCACAGGTACTGCATTTAGCATAAAATAAATATGCTAAAATCATAACATGGCAAATTGCAGCCCAACAGGCAACAACAGCTGTCAGTGTGTCAGTATGATGACTTCACTATGACTTGCCCCAAACTGCATGTGATTATCATAAAGTGGGCATGTCTGTAAAGGGGAGACTCGTGGGTACCCATAGAACCCATTTTCATTCACATATCTTGAGGTCAGAGGTCAAGGGACCCCTTTGAAAATGGACATGCCAACTTAAAAATTGCAAGTTGTGTTAATGCGTTATTATCGGGTTAACTTTGATAACCCTAATTAAATGTATATGTTTCTTATTCTGTGGATTCTGGACACAAAGTCATCCATGTCCTGAAAATCTAAGCAGCAACAGGAAGAACCGGGTTGGAAAGGTTTTAAATGTGCTCACGCTAAAAAAATACATCAACAGATCAATCATCTTTTTTCCAAGTTTGTTCGTTTGAATTCAGTTTATATGTTGGCATATTTGGCATTTACAGGTTCTATCTAAGATTCCTGTGAAATTCTTATCGCTTAGCTGGAAACTGTGATCATGATATCACTGTGGTAAATCTCGAAAGACATTGTAGACTGAACAATACAACGCTGGCTGCTCTTAACTGGAAAGACTTCTACTAGCAGCAGGAAACAGATCAGCTGGCAAATCTCATCAGGATGGTTGAAATATTTTCCAAAATGCAGTGAAAATGGTCAAGTGCTGCAGGCACATTTTAACTTTAGATAACATTTAGAAACTTTATTTTTCTTCCAAACATTATGTAAATTCAAGAAATGATACGATTTACTGAGGATTATTCTTTGGACATTTCTCATGATTAAAATCTCCAGTAAAACCAATTTTTTGGGACATTTTAACCTTCTTTGACAGATCCCAGGTCAGAACTGAACCGTCTGCGTCTTAACCACCAGGCCACCCCGTAAAAGTGATCAAATTAATGCCAAATATGAAGTGAGGCAAGAGTTAAAAAAAAAAGAAAAAGAGTCACTTAAGTTTCTGTTTTACATGTGCAAACACATGACAGTGGAACACAGTTAGTTTAGTTTAATAAATTTGGCACATTGTGATATATTTTGACATTATAAAAATATTATCATCAATATCATGACATTAATTTCAACTATAATGCCCAGCTGTAGTGCTGTGGCTTTTGATACAGGCAGTCCATTTTGTTACTAGAGGTCGCAAATAAAAGCTTGGTATAATATGTAAAGTACAATATAAGCTTGTTATACTGTGGTTTTACTCTTTCGTTGCTCTGCATCAAAGCATCAGCATTCAAGTGTCAATGTAAGAACACAAGGTATCAAGCAAAGTGCCTGAGATTTATAGAATATGAGCAGTCAACACAAAAGATAATAAGAAATTGTCTGAATGGACAAGGGGGGGGGACACATGTGTTGGTGTGGGTCTCCTACCAGTGTGCATGGCCCAGCTCCTGAAGAGTGTAGCATCTCGGTCAATACTCCATCCATGACGAGCGGCATGTTTCCACGGGATTTGGAAGATTCGTGCTGACTGTAAAATAAAAATAGAGTATTTCATGATTCCTTGTTCTCTGTCTGCTGCCCAGGTGTGTATGCATGTGTTTGAGTGTGATGAGGGGTCTACCTGGTCCAGCCAGCTGACTCCTGGATACCCCCCAGACTGAATCTGCTCCTCGAGCCACGGCCTCAGCCTCAGCCGGCCTGGTTGTTGCATGCTGCAGTCCGAGCTTCAGGTGTGCAGCAGAAAGGTGGAGCTACAGCTACACAGGAGTTTCAGCAGTAACAGAAAATTTCTCAGGAGTTCAGATTTAGTCAGAGATTACAGTGTCTGCACCCGTCCTCCTCCGCTGCATTCTTCCAATCAAAGACCTCACAGTTATGACAATCCTTCTCCCTCTCCAATAACTTCCCTCGCTGCTGAAGTGGCTCCTCCAGTTACAGGAAATACTGTTACTGTGGGCCAGTGGTTCCCAACCTGGGGGTCACGACCCCCACTAGGCTTAACGGTCGGTTGTGAGGCCTTCTTGATTTTTTTTTTTTTATTGATTTTATTTTATTTCTTTTTCATTTTTTTATTTTGTAAATACCGTTGGCCTATATCTCAGCATTTCATTCATATGTGAAGAAAACTAAATTCAATTGTTCCTTTTAAAGTTTGGATTATTATTTAAAGGAAGGGTGAGTGATCTTGAGAAACTAGCAAGAGTACACTAGGTTGTTAAAAATGATCAATCTGAAAAAATGATTCCAATGCTGCCAACTCTTTTCCAATGAAAGTAGGTAGCTGCTAACTAGCTCCAAAAGTCCCTAAATCTAGAGAGGAAGTCGCCAAGTCGGCAACACTGACAGTCCGTCCCTCAGACCTTCCGCAAAAGCCTCATTATGAACATAAACAACAAACCTATTGTTAGTACTCACAGATATCAAGCTAGCAGCTTGTGGGAGACTCCGGTGACGCGCACACGGGCAGAGTGCACGCAAGTAGACAGGCAGAATGTAATGACTGGACGGGTTTATTACAGTCCTGCAACTGACACAGATACCTGATTTCTTTCTCTTTTTTTTTGTCAGAGGATTTGATTTATTGATTGCTGTCGGGAAAAATAACAAAAAACGTTTCTACAATCTTTACCAATTCTGCCTTTAAGATATGAACTAAATCTCACAGGGTAGGGAACAGTGAAGACCTGAACAACCAGAGAGCTGAAAAAACAATGTCCAAGCGTCAGGGAGAAGCAAACACTGAATCTGTCAAAAAAAGAAGACTATTAAATAGGTATGATTGTTAAAATAAAAAAAAATACACAATACAGACGGAGAATTGTATGAAAAGTTCCTAATTATAACAGTATAACTCATCTCTGATGCAATATTCACAAGAAATAATCTAATCAAAATTCATCCAAGTCATTCATTTTGGTCAAACTTCCTGCAGTTATTGCGTTCACTATTTGGTTTAATTGTACAGTTCATCGGTTGTTCTGTACTGTTATTGTTATGCATTGAAAATTATATGAAATATCCATAAAATATGTCACTTAGGCAGGTCGTCAGTTTACTCAATGATAGAAAAGGGGTCCCTTAAGGGAAAAGGTTGGGAACCACTGTTGTAGGCTATGTTGTTCCCTTCATGACAGAGACTGAGGTGAAGTATGATGAGTTGTGAAGGTCAGTATGGACGGAGTTGTGGGTTCACCTCTGTTAACACTTGTTCAAAGCCACCTGCTGGGTTTAAGTCTGGTTCCACATGAAGTTACTGTAGTAGCAGTGTGTATTCACATAAGACCACCAGGTGGAAGCAAAATTCATACTGAGTGTGACAGATGAGCAGTCTCACATGTTGCAACAGCGACTTTACTGTTGAAGTTCATATGAAAGAATGATTATTCTGTTGAATTAAACAAGAACATCCTTTTAAATGTATGTGACTCCTATTAACACTGTTCACATCCACATTTTGTGAACCTGCAAAACATGCAGTTTGATACAATATTATATACAGTTACATTATCAAATGAGCATTGGAAATGGTTATGTACTCTCTATTATAGTATTTGTACATAACGCACTATGTCTGTCAACACTACAGCCATTGTAAGACGCTTAGATTGCTTGTTTTACTTTAAAACAACATTAAAACTCAGCAGCAGTTTGAAGCAAACACAATTCAAAATAATATATCTTTTATTTGAACAATTAAGAAATGTGCCTTAATAGTAACATTTGTTTAACTTATTCCCAGAATGCCAACATTGTTTTTGCATATAGTGAATTTATAGTGAAAACAGTGCACCCTGCTGTGACGAGTGCTCCCTGAAGTGACGTGTGTTTCTGTGGAAGTGGCTCAGCAGTTCCAGAGAAGCGCTATGAGAAAGTAGCTTCACAAACCTGAATAACAGCTCAACCACACAGCAGACTTGTTTCAGACGCAGAGTACAGTCAGTTCCAATGTAATTTTCCTTAAAAGGCTCATGGTTGATGTCCCAACTGGGTACGTGGTGCTATTTTGAAATGACTCTTCTATTAACTCATATTTTACTGAAGTCTTACTAATAGAATGGAGTGGATGGTTAGACATGATTGTCAGTGTATTCTCCTGAGCTTTATACAACATTTAGGGAATACATTTCACATGAGCTACGTGACAAACAAATGACCTTTATGACTCCACCAGGTTGTGAAATGGCTGGTAGTCATCATCCACTGGAGGAAGGCTGCGTGAGCCTGCGGGCACACAGCCGTAGCAAGGGTTTTCATCAGCCACTTCAGTCTTCCCATGTGGCTTTGTTGTGCCTTGCACCGCCTCATCAGAGCTCTCACGCCCGGCCTCAACTCTGGTCACAGGATCGCATGACGCATCTGTGTTGGTGCCACTAGAGACGGAGGACAAACTGGAGTCTTCTGCATATGGAAATCCCCCAGAATCTGCATTGTTCTGCTGATATGACATGTCTGTTGGCATAACAGACAAAACCACTGGTGGAAAATCAACAAACAGACAAGCTGGTGCCTGTTGGTCAACAGAGGGCTCAACGTCACCCGCAATAGGATGGTATGCAGAGTCACAAAGCATTTCAGCCTGCGTCTGGACCTCCGAGCTGTCCGTCACAATCTGATGTGGGCAGCTGGGAATGAGGATGGAGTAGGTTTTATTGATGAAGCCAAATGATCCAGAACTCATTTCATCAGCTCTGACACCACAGGGGTTGTAGGGAGAGGAGAGCAAACCGCCAACTTTGTTTGATTCTGCAAGTGGATTGGTGGTCAAAGGTAATACCGGGCTGATATTGGCGAAGGCTTTACCAAGGGCATCCTGAACACCAGCTATAATGTCAGCAGGTTCTGTATTAGCATAACTGAGACAGGAAGAGCCGGTACTGATTCCACTGCTTTGCTCAAGGCACCCACTGCTATTGCTCAGTGACCCCTTTGACCTGAGTACAGAGAAATGGGTTACTTATTAAACCGCCAATATAATCACATAGAAGGAAATGCACTAGTGCAGCCACACTGACCATGGTTTGGTGTCATCTGGAACAAGGGGCCCAACACAGACAGAGGAGATGGTGGCTTGCACAGGCTTCAAGAGCTGCAGGAAGGAGGATAAAAACACTTAAAACTACAGATCTGAAAGATGTCGGCTAAAGGGGTAAATTTAAAAATGTTCTTTTCCATATATAATAATAATACCAACCAACTGAGTAACCCTCCTCTTACTCCTCCCTTTCCAAGACTGTCATGTGAGCCGTCCACGGCTAACTCTAACCCTAACCCACCCATGTGTCAAGCAAGTACAGATTAATGCAGTTTAAACACCTGTTGAGCAGCTACTTTTTCAGAAATACAACACAAGAACTGTGTTGTAGTTGTTTACAGTGCAGCCAAACAAATTCATGTTGTTTTAATAGAAGAGTAAATCGCAACCGCAATCTGATTTAATGGCACGAGTAGCTTTTCAAAATAAAACGTTGGTAATGCTGGATTACATGCTGGATTTTTTCCTGTGAATCCCTCATGCGTTTCAAGGCAATCTGAATCAACTATAAGGAAAACAGAATGATTTTGTGAAATTCTTAAGGATTATAACTACACTGTTTAAGTGTAATTATGTAAAATAAACAGATGCAACAATCGAAGCTGCTGATTTTTAGACTCACCTCTTGTTTGCTTGGATGCATAATCAGAAGTTTGGGATTTGGACATTTGGCAACTGTGTCCCACCACTTTGTTTTGAGCCTAAAATCAAATGGACAGATATATCAACAAAAATCCCACATGACACAAACACAACACAGGAGTTACAGTATTTAAGGGCAGAGCCTTTTATCTGCATGACTTACTTTACATAACAGGCGTATATAGCAGCGGTGATGATGACTGCAGCAACACTGAGGCTGATGATGATAACCAAGGGCAGGACAACAGGGTTTACAGCTGTGAAGTAACATGTATGAAGTTAGTTCAGGAATCACACAGGAATCGATTGGGGCGGAAGGATTTTGAAAAAATATCTAATTGCGAATATTTTGACTGATATTGCGGTATTATAGGGAATGATAATTTTTACATCATAATTCTCATTTTCATTGAAAAACATATTAAAATGATTATGTTGTGATTTTTCAGAGGATCTGTACCAAACAACGATGTTTTCTTAAGTCTATAGAATACGATGTGTAGACCAGGACCACAATATTTCATTTAAAATGGTACTTTGACACACATTTCGCCTTTAACAAATATTGCAAGTATTTCAAATCATGTGATTCGAAAATCTCTGTATGCCATATCGCGATTTCGATAAAATTTGAATTAATTGCGCATCCTTGCTTGTATTATGTGTAATAGTATCCACTAAACAACTCAACACCTGTAAATACTGTATAATTAATGCATCAGCAGCTGCTGGCATCATCACTTCTTTAAAGTGCCTTTGATTTGAGTGACCGTATCTTATTACAGAAGATCATTTGTGCCTAACGTGTACCATTTATGTTTACAGTTTAAAGACAAATTAGATGCAAATATGGATCAGCTCTCTACACCCTGTGTTCTACAGAAATATGTAAAATTTCAGGTGTTCTGTTCATGTGATAGAAGCGTTAGACTTTAGAGTGACTTGCGGTGAGTAGGCTGACAAATCAAGCAGAAAGGAAAATGTTAGGGTAGAGCATCTGGCTGTAGAGAATGCAGATGTGGATAAAAGTCCCTAGGGTGCAGGAATGCGTGTGCCCATAATAGTGGAGCAACAAAGAGAGAAATATACACTATAGTAAGATCTGGTGGCATCTAGCGGTGAATTTGCAGATTGCAACCAACTGAATCTTCTCCCATCTGCCAAACATACCTGCCAACCTTGAGACCTCAAAAAAAAGGAGGATTTCAACTTGAGTTTCAGAGACTTTATTTCCTGCATTCTGGTGACTTTTAAGAATGAAAATATCAAAAATAATAAGTATACTGCAACAGTTTTTTTATGGTAAATAGGCCTACTTTTAATTTTACTTTTAATTCTCAGGAAAGAAAACTGCGCAGCTCAAACCATGTTGTGTCGGTCGCGAGCGTATATACAGTATATCTATGGTCGCGAGCAGCTCTATGGTTCTGGGTAACGACACTTGGTGTAGCTCTATTGCCGTCTGGGTGGAAACAACAGGGCTTATACACGCTGTACAGCGCCAGAAACAGGTTGAGATAAGGAAAAGGAAAAAAAGTGTGAAATTCGGGAGAAATAAAGGAGAATTGTGACCCCGGGAGAAAATCGGGAGAGGGCACATGGCGGCCATATCTGTGAAGAAAGGATCCACTTGCTATGTATATGAATGGCTCATTCTATGGTAACAAAAACACGATCATTTTCAGGTGATTATACACTAACGAAAACATAGATCCCCTAAATGCTACACACTGTCCCTTTAAACATAAAAAGGGACAAAAAGACAGAAAAGATGACACTTACGGGTTGTGAATTCCTTCTCTTCACTACTGTCACTGAACTTGCTACTAAGGTCTGTGTAGCTTTTGACGCTGACCACATATGTTGTACTTGGCTTCAAGAGTCGACCAGGTATTTCATAGTTATTCAGTCCGTCATGTGTAGTTGGCTTGATCAATCTAGATTCCTGGTATGGAGAAACAAGAATTATAAAAATGATGGTTCAGAAACTTATCAGCACTCTCACATAATCAAATGCCCATGACTAAGTCTACATCTCCAGTGCAAAGGATCTCAGTGTTATACAGACATATGATATGATATGATACTACAGTGCTCCTACCTCTTGAGTGTCTCCTTTTATATGGTAAGTCACTTTAGCCATCAAACTCTCACTGAAATACGTGTTTTTGTAGTTTGTCCTCCACTTGACTTCAAAAATCCCATTGGATTCTTCCACTGAGATGATTGTTGGGGCTTTGGGCTTTACTGTACAAGAAGAGAGATAAGAAAAGTAAGGGGAATGTTTCATAACCTCAATGCAGTTTCACATCCATTCACTGTTATTGTGAATCTGGATCAATGTATTTCAGGCAGCTGCAGATTAAATGTATGGGCTTTCATTTAAAAAAGAAAAAAGAAAAGAAAAAGTCAACCTACTGGTGGCTCCGATGTCGATGCGTTTGGACTCCATGCTATCGCCTCCTTTCCAAACTGTTACCTTATGACTCTCCCCAAGAACAAGTATCATTTCATTGAAAGAGCAGCAACACTGTCCAATGTCACACTGTTTGATAATGCAACGCAGCTCCCTGTGGAATGCAAGATAAAGTGAATTAGTCTAATGTGGGGCATTTTTGCATTTCAGAATATATTGCAATATGAAGCTAATACATTAAATCCAAACCCAGTACCACTCTGAAATCTCCAGGATGTGTGCTAATCAAACCAAAAAGGAAAATGCAGGTATCCCACTCATAGACAAAATGGTAGAGTTATCAGTACTCTAATGCCAAGTTGTCTCAGACAAATGTGTGTTTCCTAATGTGGGACAGTCATGTCCGAAGTGTTGGACACTGAAAAGTCTGTTAAAAGGCTTAAATCACCTTAATTAATGTAGGAAACACTCAAGGCTACATGTGCAATCCCATGTTCAGTAATTTTACATCTTACAATGTTATTGCTGTTACAAAACCTAGGCTTATAGTTGTGGATAATACATGGAGAATCGAACAACATCAAACAAACAATAGACTACAATAGTTTTAGTATTTAGGCAAGGTTTAACCTGAACCTGCGTAAAACCATTGCTTACCACACACTGCATTAAGGATAATGATTGAATAACCTGTAATGCATAGGCATAAAAACAACCTGCAGAAATGAGAGAAAAAAAACTCCCAAAAATACCATTTTAACAGAGATTAAAGCAGCCACCCCCAATTATTGAATATAATTTGTCTTTCACCTAAATGTGCAATCCCATGTTCAGTAATTTTACATTTTACAGTGTTATTGCTGTTACAAAACCTATAAAAACCTAATACAATTTGAACAGTGCAGTGAAACACATGAGGTAAATAAAGACAACACCTCACCTACTCTCGTATTTGCTCCGGAGAGTCAAATTGTATTCAGAGCAGTTTTGCGCTTCAAAGTGGCAAAGCATCGATTCATCATAGTCGTTGGTACAGTCAAGATTTAGGCCTGAAACAGACGACACACGAAGAGATTAATTATGAGAACGAGTTACTGCATAAAAGTTGTCTACATGTCCACTATACGTACCAGAGAGAGCTGTTATAGTAGGAATAGTCCACAAAATAAGCAGGACAAAAGACATCCTGTCACGCCTGAAAGCAAAAACAATATTCTTTACTTTAAAGCAACACATTTGAGGATTTAAATCACACAGACAATTTAAAAAGACTCCAGATTACCTCTTTAACTCCATGCTGAAGCGATTCATTCTACTTCTCCTTCGAAGAAACAACAGTCCAACTCAGTTAGGACCCATTTGCTCACTGCGTAATGCCAGAGGCGCACAGTCTTCCTGCTCTGGAAAGCTCTTACTGGAAATGTTGCGCCACTAATTCCGAGGAAGTGCATCCTAAAGCAACTCCCATTTCCTCAAAGAGTAGAAAGAGGGCAGCTCACTCCCTTCAGCAGACAGCACATTTTACTAGAATAATGTAAACGGAGCAAACCAAACACCTAGGCTAAATAAAATGAGTGAATCAATGGATAGACTCAATTGGATTAAAAGTGGTGAAAGAATCCACATTTATATCAGATTAGATTAGATTAGATTAGATTAGATTTCCTTTATTGTCATACATTTATATGTGCATTTGCTTACCTGGAAGTTATTATTTGGCACTGTTAGCATCTAAAAGTGGCTTTATTGGCATGAAAGTTTAAAAAAAAACACACACTGGCTTTCCTCTGCAGCTTTACAACACATATTATTTTGAAAGTCCCTTACCGGATGTACTGTCGTGTCTGACTGCTATCTATTTTTGTTTTTTTATTTATTTTGCACAATTTGAGACTATACAACATAACAAAAAAAAAGAATAATATACAGTGCAAGAAGAGGAAAAAAACCCACTGGGCTTATCTGAAGCCTCCACCCAGAGACAAGATTAATACAAAGAAATAATATGACTACATAATAGTGATAACAAACAATTAGGATAAGATATATATAATAACAACAATAACAATACTGTAAATAAAATCTATCTATCTATCCTCCTTTTGGTGCCCTATAGGGAAAATTTGGATTCACTTGCACATCAGACATCACAATGATTTTAAGACAAAAATTACGATTTTTATTCATAAATAACTGTATTTATTATAATATAAATAAACAATTTGTCAAACAATATTGTTGTCTTAAAAGTGTTTCAGTCAGTTTCACTACAATTTACACTTTTATTAACAAATAAGTGCGGCCGGGTGGATGAAAAGTGTGAGAAATAGAGTTACAGGGGTGAAAAGTGTATTTATTTATTTACTTCTTTTTTCATTTGTTAATTCAATGCATAAAATGAGGAGGGGTGCCCACCGCCATTTTCTTTTTAACCTTTTTTTCTTTTTTTTAGGGGGAAATCTATATGTAGCCTTCAATTCAAATATATATTTGACATGACATCATGTTATCATCTACTGTCCCGAAGTTCCCAAAGACTTTTTACTCAACGTCATAGAGAAATTAGTTACAAATCAGCAAAATCATTTGGTAATGATATTATACAATATATTCATGCCATTTATGTTGTATGTATGTAATTACAAGAAGCGTATGTTTCATATTGTGTGTATAACAGGAGCACTGACTATATGAAGTTACTGTAGCAGCAGATGGAAGCGGAGTTAAGATGATATGTGACAGATAAGTTGCTTCACATGCTGCAAGGTTGCTTTTATTTCTGAAGTTCACATGGGGTAATTATTGCTTAACTTAATTATGCAACAGCATGTCGTGTTAACAGTGTTCACAAAAGCAGAAGCGGTGGATTTCACAATTGGTTTCTATGTTGCAAAGGCTGTTTGTTATGTGGGCCAGACAGGCCTGCAGAGCCTTTCTCCTTCCCCCTTGTCTTGCAGGTGCTGCCGGGTCTGAGTGATAATGGAGGTGATTGGAGTCCATCTGTGTAGAGTTGTTCAGCTGCTGATTGGCTCACTCTCCTACCATCTAGCCAATCAGCAGCTCAACAACTCTACACAGGTGGACTCCAAACCGAGAGGTCCTGGGTTCAGATCCCGGACGAGCCCCCACTTGTTACGTCCACTAGGTGGAACAATAACTAAACAAACAATCAATGATTAGACAAAGTCAAAGTGAAGAGCAAAATTAAAGGTGTTTATTAAAGATGACTAAAGGTTGACAAAAATGTGGTGGAGGTAGGGACAAAATGGTTGTGCCAAATAAACAAAATTAATAAATCAAAACTAGGCCTAACTAAGTCTCTGCCTTCTTTAGAAACAACACAAACAAAAGGTTGACTAAATTATCTAAAAAACAATGGTGTACAAAACATACAAGGGTTGGCAACCTCCATGAGGAGGTGCAGAAGTAGTTATCTCACAGAACACTTGAATTACAATTATATGCTGAATGGTTATTATGGTATTTTTTCCCAATGATGCCAAAAACATTCTGCCTACTGCAGGTTTAATTTACCCTGTGCATTGCATTGTGGGTCAAAGTGTTTTTTAACACATAGCATACTTACTGTTAAGTATAGGCCTACTGAGAGCTAGACACTTAACATATTGGAGTGCAGAGTAGATTTATAAACACTTATTTTGAAAGTCCCTGACCGGATGTCGCAGGTAGGCTTCTTTCTGCTGTTTCGTGCTGCAGGTCGGATCATTAAAATGTCTAACAACAAATCACCTCATGCATCAAAGGCCTGGATCGCTCTGAGACGACTTGACAAACACGGTTCGTAGGTTTCTGTAAGTTTGTTGACTTTATGATCAGTGATTCATTATTTTATTTTTCTGCACTGGGTCTGTGCATCTGTGTCCATGGCAACCAGCCTCTTTAACCCTTTGAAGACTAATTATGCACTCATGTTTTTGACATGGACATGGTATAAATCCAGCATACTCACGTTATTCATAGGCTACATTAAGTCATTTTTTCGTTTTACTTCTGTAAATGATCAGGTGTAGTGAAGCTTATATCCATTTATGGCCAAAGAGGAGAGCATCAGCTGTATTTGACTGTTGAGTGTTATCAGCTTGGCTGCAGCAACACACATCTCAAATTTAGTCATTCAAAGAGGGAATGAAAAGCCTTTTTTAATCTGAATATGGGATTACTGTCAAACTGATTGATTACAGCCAATAAAATTGTTTGTGGTTGTGTTTGACATTTTATTGTCTAATATGTTTTACTAGGGTTGTCAATCGATTAAAATATTTAATTGTGATTAATCGCATGATTGTATATAGTTAATCACGATTAATTGCAAATGAACCGCAGATTTGTATACGTTTAAAATGTACCTTAAAGGGAGGTGCACTCTTTTCACTATAAATTCACTATATGCAAAAAGTTAAACAAATGTAACTATTAAGGCACATTAATTAATTGTTCAAATAGATGATATATTATTTTCAGTTGTGTTCGCTTCAAAGGGACATTGCTGCTGAGTTTTAATGTTGTTTTAGTGTAAAACAAGCAATTTCTTAAATTGTATTGTTGTGACAGAAGACATCTATCTGCAAATAACAATAAAAATAACTGAGATGATGTTTTTTTTGTGATTTGGATAAATTGACCCCAAGTAGGAGCTTAACTTTTCGTTATTGTGTCCAATCTTGAACACAAAAATGTCAAGTCATATTCAAATACAACGTAGCCCAGCTTCATTGGAAGGAACTTGTGAAAGACTACTACAAATGTTCTTCCTTATTTTGATGTATTTTCTGTTTAAACTAGATATCAGGGTATGACACAATTTGAGGAGGAATATTTCAAAAGTGTAAACAATGGTCAGTAAAAGTTCAATTTAATGAGGCAAGCAGAGAGGTGGGACTCTTTAGAGGTAGGTATGTGAGTTGTGGGTTGGAAGTACAGATAAATTGACATGACCAATAATATAAACATGAGTAATAGCTGTCAAACGATTAAAATATTTAATCGTGATTAATTGAGGTCAGTTGCACATTTTTTATCTGTTCAAAATGTACCTTAAAGTATTTAATACTCTTCTCAACATGGGAGTGGGCAAATATGCTTGCTTTATGCAAATGTATGTATATATTTATTATTAGAAATCAATTAACAACACAAAACAATGACAAGTATTGTCCAGAAACCCTCACAGGTACTGCATTTAGCATAAACAATATGCTCAAATCAAAACATAACAAACTGCAGCCCAACAGGCAACAACATCTGTCAGTGTGTCAGTGTGCTGACTTGACTATGACTTGCCCCAAACTGCCTGTGATTATCATAAAGTGGGCATGTCTGTAAAGGGGAGACTCGTGGGTAGCCATAGAACCCATTTTCATTCACATATCTTGAGGTCAGAGGTCAAGGGACCCCTTTGAAAATGGCCAAGACAGTTTTTCCTCACCAAAATTTAGCTTAAGTTGAGCATTATTTAACGTCCTTCCTGACAAGCTAGTGTTGGTACCAATGGATTCCTTAGGTTTTCTAGCTTTAAAACTGAGCCCGCTACACCCTAAAAATCACAAGTTGCATTAACGCTTAAGAAAATTAAAATTAGAAATTAAAATTAATTTACGTTAACACTTTATTACCGTGTTAACTTTGACAGTCCTAGTCTTTACCTTTTTAAAATTCTTAAAACTACATCTACTCCTTCTTCCTCATTGAAAAATCCAGAATTTATGAAGATGAAAATATTTTTTATTTCAAAAGTTGAAATACTGGACACACGGTAAAGTTCATTCTTTGTATATGTGCAGTGAAATGGTAAAATGGACTTGCATTTATATAGCGGTGGATATACCAGTGGAGGTTTTATGTTTCCACATCACACTTGTGTAAGTTGCATATTGGGACATGATTGTCTTCCAGTAGTTGTGATGTCGCAAAATCATGTCTGTACGTTCTGAAACAGAAAGAGAAAGATTCAAGGTGAGCACAGAGAAACTTTCCTCATCCAGCATGATGAACGGGAAATCAGCCTTCTAGTATCACATTATTTGGCACAGCGAAGGTCAAACATCCACCGTAAGTCACCATAAGTAAAACACATTTTGAGCGGAAGGGGACTTTAATAAATTGGTTGTTGTCCAGATGCCCTGCAGCCCTTTTTCAAGAGGTCAGGGGTCAAATTGTCTATTGGAGTGGTCTAAAGGTTGCTCTATAAACACTTTTTAAAAGGTGACGTATTTGAAAGTAACATCTGATCTTCTATCTGTTGCAGACGACAGAGTGGTGGCTCTTCGAGAAGTGTCCATTCCTCCAGCAGCCGAGGTCACCGTGATCACACAGGTGTGCAAGTGGTCCACCTGTTGCTATTATTATTATACCTGCACAGATTATATAACATATAACATATTTATATTTAAATATAAACAAATATAATTTATTAAAAAGATAAATAAAATAACTGAAGCTTTCTGGCTGTTATATCTTTTCAGATCATCGCCACTACCTTTGGGCTGAACTCTTCCGATGTCATATTCAAGGTACAATGACTCTTTTGCCCTCATGTTAGAGATGCATGACATGCGCATGTCTGCAGAATATTGTTGAAAAGAAAGAAAAATCAGTTTTTGGTTGTAGCTGAATTTTGTCAAATGATCATTTGTGCTTTGGTCTGTTTGCAGATAAGGAACCAACGTGGCTGTCTGATCCCTCTGAACAGCTCGATCCCTCCTAACAGCAAGCACATGTAAGGAGTCTTTGACTGTTGATAAGTTAGTGTATACATCTATTCAGTGCATACTCCATTTATTAAGCATTTATTGATGTCAACTGTGTTTTTCACCACAGGCCTTATGTGCTTGAGGTAGCCAAGATCTTTCAGCATGGTAAGAGCGGACTCACCTTTTTTTCTCTTTGACAGTATCTTCTACATTACGCAACATTGTTCCTAGAATAACAAGTAACAAGCACCTCTAAAGCTTGCTAATAATATCTTGTTTGTTTTATCCTTTAATCATTTTTCAATTTACATTTTTTTTCTGAATAAACCAACAATATATAAAAATGGTATTTAATGAGCTTTAGAGGTGCTGGTGGGCGGATTTTATTATCTTTGAACAGCTAAGCTAAGCTCGCTGTTTCCCCCTGTATCTAGTCCTCGTGCTAAGCTAAGCTAACTGGCTGTGGGCACCCGTGTAAACAGAAATAGTAATAATAATAAATGTCAATATAATAAAACACAGCTGTAGTAATTTAAAATACATCCTCATAGGAGAAGTTATAATTGTTGCCAAATACTATACATTAAAACATCCAAAATATCCATATGGCTGCATACAACATTATAGTATGTTATAAACCATTTACTAATGATGGTATACGGCTTAGAAACGCTAGCCTACTATTTGATTTAATAAAGTAGATGACATGTTTTTCTATGCAAATAAATCACATAAGTCCTGGTTTCATTAAATGCAGTACCGATGTCCCGCCAACACACCCACCTGAGCCAATCACGAGCCGAGCATGGCCGCAGCTTGTTAGTGATTAGAGAAGCATGGCTGCCAATCATGACGTCTCACTCCCTTTTTATATCATCAAATTTAACTAATTAAAACCAAACTTATCAGAAAAATGAACACTTGAACTTAAATCAGTGTGATAAGAACTACCTGAAATGACAGAAGCCATTTTGGGGAAAAATGTATTTGACGTGTAGTTTGGCTTTACAGTTTGGCCCATGTCCCATATGTTAACATGGAGGGGGAGGGATTTATGATCTTTACTGCAGCCAGCCACCAGGGGGCGATCAAATGATTGGGCTTCACTTTTGGGGAGCTGTCATGTTGTCCATCTTTATAGTCAGTCTATGGTTGATACTGTATAGCCTACTGTATTCTCCTTTGTATTCAACACTGCTCAAGAACACATGGTAGTTGCTGCAGAAATGTAATAGTAGACCTACTCCCTTACTTATGCATGAATCAGTTATTAGCCATATCTATTTCTTTCACAAGGGAAGCATAAATTCACGCTGAAGGAAAGGCAGGGTTTGGATGTCTGTAATGGTTGTGATGTTTCTGTTCTCAGTGCGTCCCAAGCCCAGAACCATTCCCATGACTGTGATCAACAAGAGCATGAAGTCCAGGCTGCAGACTATTGACAGGAGGGTAAGACACAGTAACCACACTACCACTAATACAATAACTAGTGGTTTGGTAATGGTACAGTGTGAACTGTTCATTTGCATGTATTCAGCAGTGCTGCTCCAACACATCCCTAGAGGAGAACTTGTTCAATCACATGTCCTTTCAAATAGCCATTCAGTATGTTTTAAAGTGCCAATGAGGAGATGATCTATAATGACACCGCTGAGAACAATACATCTTCTCTGGTAATTTGCAAGTCCTTTTCCGTCAGACAAGTGAGAAATTAACATAGTAATCCTGTTAATCATTTTGTGGTAAAGCTCTTAAGATACAGCATTTCAAATTTGGAGTAGATGCAAAAAAGAATACGCACTAAATAGAACATCTAAAGTCTGACCAGACTAAGAAGAGTTTTTCTTAGATTCAATCAAAAGATTGTTGTGACTAGCACAGGCTCAGGTTTGCTTGTTTTACTGTAAAAGTATTCATTTCTACTTAAACAATTTACCATCTATTCATGCTGTTTTAATTTTGTCCGGATTATAAAGCCTAATCAGAAGATGAATTTAGATTCCATGTTTTATTACAGATTCAGAGACTGGAGGAGCTTCTGCCTCAGATCAAACTCAGGCGCAACGAAAAACTAAGCCAGGTATTTGAACTTTCCTCTAGGCCAACAGTGAACACAACGTTAACCACAACACAACCATGCACAATTGGGAAATGTTATTTGATTTTATTTGTGAAAATGTGACAATATCAGTGGAAATAGTGTGTGTTATGATTAAACTACTAAGAGGTGTTTTACATTCATATGCATCTCTACATCCACATGACCATGCAACACTTCTGTCTCAGGATATTGAATGTCTCAACCAGAAGTTGAGGTTTCTTCATAAGAGAATGCAGGTGAGTTATTCTGATCAAACATAATAAAAACATAATCTAATTACCAAACCTCGCACATTGCAATTTCCCAGAATTTATAGTTGAGTATTTAGCTGAAACAGTCTCAGAAGCACTTCCAATTTTTTAAATATATGCTCCGGTCTCTACTGTACAGTGTTTCTGCAGTCTTTGTGTTTCTTACTGCGTATAATTCTTTATGTCAGTTTCATGTTTGCACACACCGCCCTGCTCTGTTGCAGGTGGCAGATTCTCGCAGCTGGAAGGGGGTGCTGACCAGAGCCCCTCTGTGGTAAACAAACACCCACATTTCCAGCTGTTTTAGAAGACACAAACCATCAGTGGGACTTTACACTCATCATTCACTGCAGATTTTATCATGACACTATGTGAGGATGGATGATGATCTGGATTTTTACAATTTATATAACCTCAGAGATATCCTTTCTTACTAAGTATATTCAGTAGATTAACTGCTATTTATGGTAATGTAAAACATACATTTTTTTTTTTCTGGCTGGAAATGTAGTGAGAAATTTTGTGTGTCACTTTGGTATAATTGAGGAACAACATATTTGTAACACTTTTGTGACGGGCCATACTAGAATTAACTTTTGAAGCCAACCTATGGTTTGACCAAATGTCTGAATGTAACCAGTGATGTTGTGTGTATCATAAAATTAATGAAATAAATGAGAAAAAGTAAGATTGCCTCTTCTTTGAATGACTGCAATATTCAGAAGTGAACCACATGACCTCGAATATAATTGTTTTATCGTATAAAGTTCATGTTTCATCAGTTATGACTCTATTATCTTGAATCTCTACAGGATCTGATGGACCAGACACTCAGAAAACTGAATGTTTGCACAATTCTTTGCCAGACTTCACAAGAAGTGGGTACCCAAAACAACATGTATTTTTGTATTTGTGTTGTGTAAAGTACGGTAAAAATACGGTACCAATCAGACAAAATTTTGTAAACAAACAGGAGGAAAGTTACAAATGTCATGTGGCCCATAAATCCACAGGAAGCGATCTGCAAATGCGCAAATATCATCCCACATGTAGAAATGGATGCACAAATGTGTAGTTATCACTTTACACGTAAATCTTAAAATACGTATTTACAGAGTAAGTTATGCGCATTTGCAAATCGCCCTGTATTTTTGTGGATGCTTTTGTGGACTTTACACAACACAAATACAAAAATACATGATTGTGGACAGTGAAATATTTGGAAATCATGGTACACATTTGTGGAATGTCTTCTGTGGATTACAACTAATAAAGTCCAATAAAAACTTCCATACATTGCCAGGTTCTTATCTTGTATCCCCATTTTTCTGCTCTCTATAAGTAAGTGAAATACACATCAATAAAAAAATCAAGTCTTTTTTTTATTTTTATTTTTTATTCAATTTATTTCTGTATTACAATTCCTCCAGATTTAGCAGAGAATTAATTTTTTTTCCCCTGCCCATGTTGTGTTGCACATCCAGTCCAGTAGGTGGAGATAATGCGCCTCCATGCTGGCTCTCCAACCACCAGTAAACCAAAACAAGAAGAAGAAGAAGAAGAAGAAGAAGAAGAAGAAGAAGTTTCATTTAGCTTGTTGCTAGCTGTAGCTAAGAGCCTCAGAGTAACTTACTCTCCTAACAACAGACTTAATGTCTGTAAGAAGAGCTTTGGTGGATTGTGTTGTGTTGTCTCTGCAAGATGCCTGTGTGTTTTATCCGTGCTGTAAAGGCTGCTTCTCAAGGATCCATGTTGAACAGCAGGACACGACGAGGTACAAACACACAAACAGCCCATGATTAGACTGATTTATTAGAGTTGTGAAGGGGAAACAGTGTTTTCAATACTTTACTGTGACTAATTACTCTTTAAAGTTGTCAGAGTTAACTAAAAAATAAATACTGGTACTCTATTGTGTCTCACACAAGTTAATTTAGAGGTAGCTAACCTACAAATGGCTGCATCTGAATGAGCTTAATGAGCATAATACATGTCAATATATGTCCCTATACTGTCCCTATATGACTGCATGCAACATTATAGTGTGTTATAAACCATTTACTTATGTTTGTATACTGCTTAGAAACACTAAATAGCCTACTATTTCATTTAATAAAGTAGATGACATGTGTTTCTGTGCAAATAAATCACATAAATCCTGGTTTCATAAAATGCAGGTTCAACTAAAATTAATTGAAATGCATTTTCAGTCACAAAGAATTAGAAAAGGCAACACAAATCATAGTTCCTGGCTAATTACACATCTGTCCTTAGCTAAAAATGTTTATGAACATCTGGAATTGTTGATATTGTAGACTGTATATAAAGATGGATGACGTGTCTCCACTTCTTCCCATTGTACAAAAGTGAAGCCATCTTGACAAAAAACATAAAATGAATTGATTCATACAATGCAAATGAAATATAACTCACTCAAACATGGACACTGTTTCACCTGTCTTTTCTGTCTATCCACCACAGATGCAGATGCTCCAAGTGTGGTTACAGCTGTCTGAGGGACCAGGTTGATTACAGATATCGTCTGTCACTGAGGGTGGCCCGGGACAGATGCATATTTGGAGTAACAGTATTTGGAGCCTGCTTGAACCCATTCTTTGGCATTCATGCAAGTGGTTTACAGAGGTGAGCACGGAAAATTATCTTTCAAGCAACTGAAAATGTCTGCAATTATTGCTCTGTCCATCAATATGCAACACATCCACATAAAGTATGAACATCTTGTTTTGTGTAGGATTGAATTTGACTCTTAAGTTGTAGCAAATCAACACACATCACACACAACCAAAATGCTTTCATACTTTGCAGGCCATTTAAAGGTACCTTAAATATACTTTGTATAGCATCACATAATACTCTGTGTTGAACACTTAGACTGCATATTAAATATCATATATATATATATATATATATATATATATATATATATATTAAGTCTCCTCAGTTACTATCTGACATTGTTTTTTGTACAAGTCTCTGTGTGGATTTCTCACCTGACATTTCCTGGTCCACATGCAGCATTTCTCCTTGGTGGTAGTATACTGTATGTTGCAATGGTTCCACTGGAAAAGGTTAAAGTGTAACTTTGTTTTTTTTCAACCTGGACCCTATTTTCCCATTCTTGTTTTTTGTTTAATTGACTAATAGGGACAACAATTTCTGAAATGCTGTAGACGGCAGCTAATCACGGGCTGCAATAGGGTGCTATTGGTGCAAGCTGGCACCGTTATTACATTGCCGCTGCTCACTTGCCCTCGAAGCTCGTTTCGCAGCTGCCGGTTACAGCGTTATCCCTCAATACTGGACCAATTTCCCCATTAGTCACTGAAACACAAAAACAAGAATGGGAAAATACGGTGCAGGTTGAAAAATACCAAAGTTACCCTTACAGCGGGGAAGGGCTGTCCTTGACCAAAAAATTCTTAGTTGACTAACACTCATACGATTTTGTTGACTAATCGATTTGTTGATTTAATCAACAGATCTGTAAAACTGAGTTTCTCCACGAAGAATCACACAGAATCTTGTGTTTACCAGAGATGTGCTCATATGCTTTTTAGAAATAAGTCATTCAGCATGAAAAAAGCATAAACTAATTGACTAAAGAAGTCTTAGTTGACTAAGACCAAAATGACCGATTTGTCGACTAAGAGGGGACAGCCCTAAAGCGAGGGAAGTAAGCCATTCTTGGCACATCTTGTGTCATAGTTTGTAGGCGGTGGCCTAAACGACACTATTATTAGTATTAAATATCTGGCATTTACAGTGTGAAACAGTACCTCTGTCTTTTTTACCTGAAGGTTAATGTTTTAATTTAGAAAAGGGTATTAACCTACTATGATGTTAGTGGACGTTTTTGTGTCAGGTAAGGTGACGTAACTGTGGTAAACCCTGTGTTGGTCAGAGGGAATACACAAGTTAGTTTTATTTTATCAGTGTTTAGTGTGGCACATTTATAAAGCTCATCTTGTTGTGAGTGTCCTCTCTCTTTGCCAGTTAAGTGATGAGCATTGTGTATCTCTGTTGTGTCTGTAATGTTGTAGGTTGGTGGAGAACTTGGATGGAGCATCAAACAGATCCACATTGTTGGTGAAGGCTGTCGAGGACTGTTTCATTGGCAGACATTTCATCTTTGGTATAAAGGTACAGTTGCGATTGGTATTGCTCTACTTGGCTGATATTAGTTATTAGATACATATCTATATGTATGTTTAACTAATATCAGCCAAGTAGAGCAATACAGACCAACATTGCCATTCCTACAGCCGTGCTGCTAGTATGGCTAAAAACAAATCTAAGGGTCTAAAATGTTGATATCAGTGGCCTCAAAAATCAAGTTTTGGTTGGGCTATAATCAAACATATTTGAACAACATGTCCAAATTGTGTACTTAATTGAATTTAATTTGTATTCAGGCTGCTTTCTCTCAACCCTGGTCTTTTCTGTGTCCTTTTAGGTAACCGGAACAGAAAGTGGGCCTTGGTCAGGAGGGCCTGTCGCGAATGGCTCCAGCAGTAAAGAAGCGGTCCACTTTATTGCCAGTCAGATGATTCTCCCCCAAGCTACAGGCCTGGGAGGCTGCACAGTGGTCAGTTATTATCGGATCCTTCTTCAGAAAGCTGCAGAATATGAGCTGGGATCCACTGATTGCAGCAAAACCTCCAGACCCCCAGCAACAACCCTGCTGCTGATTCCTCGCCACTTTCCAGCCAGCAGCTTCAATAATGCCACACTTTCTGTCTCAGGTCTTCTTTCCCAGTCACTGCAAAGGTAATGACATTAAGAAGCTACTGATAGCTATTGCTTTCTATCTGATAATTACCTCCGCCAGGTGTGCCCTGAGGAGATTATGTGATTGATCCAGGGTTATTATAGTAAACTAATACTGAAACTAAAGTGAAAATACGCAGTGAAAAATATATTTAGTAAACTGAAACAAAAAATAAAACGATATCCTTTAAGAAAAACTAAACTGAAACGATATTGCCTGGGTAAAAGACGAATAATGAATGACTGATGGTCATTGCATTGAGTGACACAAGTTACAAGTGAAGAAGAAGAGTAGAGGAGAAATGGCAGTTCACAAAATAATAATGAATGAATATTATGCAGGTTAAAAGAAGATTCAAGGCTAACTTTTTTTCGTATTTGGCAACTTAACTTACAATTTGATTTTTTACTGAATATTTGAAGCAAACTGTCAACATTTATGCTGACAAACTATAACACAAACAGGTTTTTTTTGTTTTTAAAATGTAAGAAAAAATCAAGGCACTGAAATTGCAAAGAATAAATGTAAGGGTCTTTATTTTCTGAGTTATATCAAAAAGACAGGAGGACAGTCCAACGTGCCTATACTGACACCATGTTTATATTCTGTACCACTCTTTTGAAACCTTTTAAGTCTGCTTTTGATCTTCTCTGTGTACTGTAAAAACAAGGCTGGTTTTACGTGCTTTTTATCTTTATACCTCACATGTGCCTTTCATTTTTTTCTTGCATTTCAGTTAAGAAGTTACAGCATTTAATTTGTTTTTACGGCCATTTCATGCACAATCCGAGATTTTCAGTGTAAATCTCCTGTGTCAGGTGGTGTCACCGGATGAATTGTTAACTTTTGTGACATTTCTTGACTTGGCTTTTGTTTTCATCCTAGTTCACAAGACAGCACCATTACTCCCACCCCACCTTGGCAACAGTCACTAGGACTAGTTACATCTTCAGCAGAACAGGAGGAAGGCCGATGTACCCAGGACAATGGAGATGAGAACAGCAGACAGAAAGACGACAACAAAACACCACCACATGCACAGAAAGGCTACCTGGAGAAGCATAAAGTCACAGAGGAGAGAGCGCTGTCACCTCTTCTTTCCTTAGAGTGCAGTACTTCCAGTAGTCCATCATTTGCCAAATACCCACACTCATCTATTGGGAAAACTCTTGGAAACATGCCCGCCATAAACACTTGGTTCAGTCCCCCCCCAGCTGGCCACAACAGCTCCAAGGCGAAGGGGTTTTCTAACACAACATTTTTATCCAGCTCCTTGGCTTGGGAAGATTTGCCTTTCTCTGAGAGTCTTACAGAGTTTTTGTGTGAGGAAAACAACGATTTTGATATTGTTGGTGAAACAGAGCCACTTCTGAATGTGCAAAATCAGAAAGAAACAGCAAGAAACAACGTGGAAATCAGTTCACAAGACAAGAGCGTATCACATAAATCAACTTCTGTTTGTCAAAGTAACAGGCAGATAACAGACAGCCACTCACAGATATTACTGGATATCGCCAATACGCCTGCACCGAATGAAGGTGACAACCAGGTATATAAGAACCCTGTTGGATGTGCAAACAAGAGTCAAACCAGAAACATTTGTTCCCATGAGTGTAATCAGGAGGACGAGAAAGCCAGTTCTCTATCTTTTGAAAATGAAGAAGAGCAGCTTGAAGGGGATACCTACAATTGTTCAGCAGACCTATTCGGTAGCTCACTCATAATCGATATGAGCGCAAACAAGCTCAACACACATGCAGAAACTGTCAGGACGACCACGGGAGCTCATTCACTGCTTTCCAAACCAGACAAACCGCACCGGAGGAGTGAAATGAATACACAATCAACGCCACACAAACAGAAATTGAAAAGTAAAAGATACATCAACAGAGACAGTTTAATTCTAACAGGCACTCAAGATATTGACTTCATCCCTCCCTCTCAGTCCACCCCCATTGTTAAAGTAGCTGTTGGGAAAGGCCCGCCTGCCTCCTCATACAGAAACTTGACATCAGCTGAATTCAGTTCACAACCTGACGGTCAAGATTCTTGTGCTTTTTACAGAAATCTGCCTGAATTGGACAGTAAAAAGACAGCCAATAGCACCACCTCTTCTCTTTGTAAATTAAACCGTGTCAGTGCTAACCAGCTGTCCCAGTGTGGCAGAGAGTCTGCAAAAGAAAACTTGGTGTGGAGTACAACATCTAGGAGACACAGCCACAGATTTATCCCAGAAAGGAAGTTCTGGAAACCAGATAAGCGTAACAAATTGCTGGCTCAGCAGCACCTGAGTGTCCAGAGAGGTGCTCTAAACACAGGATCGACCGGAAGAGTCAATGATTGTGATGTGACTGGCTGTGATTATGAGGACAATGAAGTCATTGTTCCTCCGACGCCTGCTGCTGAAACACGACTGAGAGTGAAGCTCAGAAGAAGAATGCTGACCGGAAACAGCAGCAGTAATTTGGATTATTCACAGGAAGGGCGTCCGGCAGATGGAGTTAATTGTAAAAGACCTCTGTTGGATCAAACTCTCACATCACCACAGAGAGGTCTGGCACGAACAGGAAATTGTGACAGTGAGACGGTTGATGAGGGGAGGCTGGATGTATCCCATTGTAACCTCGTTGATGATGAGAACGAGGCATGTGATTGGTCTAGAGATCTATTCTCTGACTCGATCTGAGAGGCTCTGTTGCAGATGGCCTTTACAAATTGATCCAAGAATTAAAGTTTTTTTGAATGTATTTCAGCGGGTACTCCACTCTGTGCTGAAGGATCTAAGAATAGAGCACATATATTAAATACTAAAGATAGGAGAGAGGCTGTTGAAAGGCACTACAGGAGAGGCCTCTCTTGCCCTGCCTTTAGCTATATGCACTTTATCTTTAAAATGTCATAATTTGTGGGTTCAGGCACACCCATTGCTAAAAAAGTGCATCAAATCAAGCATACAGCCATGCAATTTCCATTGACAAACATTTGTAGTAGAATGGGTGATACTAAAGATATCAGCACCCAACTTCAGAGCCTGACCTTAAATGATCTTGTAGCTCAGTGGTTCCCAACCTGGGGGTCCCGACCCCCACTAGGGGTCGCCAAAGCTTCACAAGGGGTCGCGAAGCCTTCTTAATTTCAAAGGGTGTAAGACAACTATTCAATTGTTATCTTTAAAGTTTGGATTATTATTTAAGGTATAAACAGGGCCTACCCGTCTGTTAAGCTGAGGACACACCAACCCAACATCAGAGAACTAGCAGCGACGAAGTCCGCCTGTTGCGTCGCCTCACGTCGCTTTTGTTTTGGCTGACAAGTTGCACCCAAACACACCGCAAAGACAACAGCCGACGGCCCCTTAGCACAGACGTTCTGCACCTGCGTGAGATGAAATAGCTCTCCACACCAGCAGGTCGCGGTAGTCTGCATTCGTCATTCAAAAAGGGAAACCGGAATACCCAGGACTGCGGATATACAAGCCGTTGTTATGAAACGTACATGAAATAAAGCAGCGTATGCTGACCTTTTTTACACCGCTCTCACTCACCGCTTAGCTTTATTTCAGATGGCCATGTTGTTGTGAAAATATTCGTGTATTGGAATGATCAGATGAGATGAAGATGAAAAATGAGAAAAGCCTTCTGTGTTTTTCCTCTTGACTTTATTCGTTGGCTTGCTTTCCCCACGTCCGTTTCTCTTCTTGTGTACTGATTCGTTTAAGCTGAACAGCCAATCAGAGTGATTTCTCTCACCGACGGGCGGCGCCGGCGATTCAACATGCTGAATCAGCCGAAAAAACTCCAATACGAGGAGACTAGAGCGACGATGCAGGACGTACAGAAAAAACTAAGCCAACGGACGCACACAGACGGCCCCAAACTGTCCCGACGGCCAACTGTTGGCTTTGTGTGTCAGGGCCTTTAAACTTGTATCATTTCTAACAGCCAGCAGGGGGCGACTGCTCTTGTTGCAAAAAGTGGTCTGATTGTATAGAAGTCTATGAGAAAATGACCCTACTTTCTCACTTAATTTATTACCTCTGTAAACATTGTAAACATGAGTCTTCTTCAATCCAGCATAATTCATCCAAATTACACGTAAGAAGAGTGAATGCTCTCTTACAGCAGCAAAAGTGGGGCAACTCCTTATTAATGCCTATGGTTTTGGAATGAAATATTTAAAAATCATATATGGTTTAATGTTTGGATGTCCACATACTTTTAGGGATTTATTTTGAAAGGAAGAATTTCCTGCACACGGTCCACTTTTAAATAATTAAGGTTTTTATTTGAAACATCTCGGTAACATAAAGCTTCAGATCAGATGAGCTTTGAGATGATTTTTCTTTACCTTGTCTGAGGTATTTGGACCGCACCGTGTTAGATGTGCCCATGACGCATTGTTAACTCTGTTCTAAAGACTTTCTGCTGCTGCATCCTCTGTGTCATTGCTGCATTTTACTCATAACCCTGTCTGTTCTCCATTGGTTCTACAACTTTGAATGCTATTAAAGCAAAGTGACCGTAAAAGGATATTTGTATGATTTTAACCATTGAATTTAATATATTAAAATACTTGACACAGACATTTTTTTCTTGTGTTTTAGTATTTATCAATAGAAAGTAGAGAGAGACAAGAGATACTGGTGCTGGAACATATGTCCCCAGCTGGAGTTGAACTCGAGATGTTCCACTTTCAATATACGGTATGCACCCCCAAGGCCAACAAGACCCTCTGTCACTTTTGAATGCTGTCCTGCTGCTACTGTGTCTGTGTTTCTGCAGGGGTGTTAATGTAGGGATGAGTGTGTACAGTGTCATGCCAAAGAGCTCAGAATAGCAGTCACCAAATATCATGACTACAATGTTCTGGATGTGTGAGTAAAAGACAGTGTGAGATGAAGATGATGTTACATGTAAAAATGGAACAAGAAGTTAACAGCTGGAGCTTTATATTGTACGAGTTGCAGAAGCAGGGTTGGTATGTAGTCAGCTAGGTACGGGGTGTCTACTTGGATGTGTGCAGCATCCTATTTGGTTGATCTTTTTTATTTGAAGTGCCATGTGCACATTTTTAGCATTTGAACTCTTGAGCTTGGAGAACTCCTGAGGTACACATGAAAACAACTTGTCATGAACATTTAACTGTGGGCTTGCAGCCTGACAGCCAGTCGAATTCAGTCAAGTAAAGGCTTTTAGGACTTGTGTTTTTGCCGTTAAAAACACTGTAGAATGTATTTCCATGAAATTTTGGTGAACGATGAATCTTAATGATTTTGAGAATCCCCTGACTTTTCCTCTTGTGCTACCAGCAGGTTGACATTTGTAGTTCAGAGTGAAATATCCCTTCAACGTTTGCTTGCAAGGCCATGTAATTTGGTGTAGACATTCATGGTTTTTGTGAACTTCGGTGATCCCATGACTACTCATATAACGCCATCAATAGGTCAAAATTTCAATTTGTCCAGTACTTTGATCTAAGAGTTCAATTTTCTTTACAATGAGCACCCAGTGTGCAACTCCAGGGCCTGAAAAGTGAAGCTAAAACTGAAGTTCATTAAACTTGCATTCTTTCTAATTGCCAGCAGAGGGCGACTCCTCTGGTTGCAAAAAGAAGTCTGATTGTATTGAAGTCTATGAGAAAATGACCCTACTTCTCGCTTGATTTATTACCTCAGTTAACATTGTAAACATGAGTTTATGGTCTCGTATTGCTAGTTCCAAGTCTTCTTCAATACAGCATGATGTTCATTTAGTAAATTATAGTCCCATTTAGAATCAAATAGACCATAAAGCAGGGTATGCTTTCGCTGTGTTTAGTGTGTTTTCAGTTCATGAACTTTGATTACAACATTTTTGGTCGCCTAAAATGTCTTATTCAGCGTTTGGTTGTACTCGGCTCCACCCTCTCGTCTCACTTGCTGGTTGCAAATAACCAAGATGGTGACAGCCAAAATGCTGATCTCGAGGCTTCAAAACGGCAGTCCACAAACCAATGGGTGACGTCATGATTACTACGTCCACTTCTTATACTGCATACAGTCTGTGTCCAGTCTGTGTCCAGTCTGTGTCCAGTCTGTAGACCAGTCCTGTTTCTCTTAACTTTGCCAAAAAACTACAAAGTTGGGCGCTTAAACAAAAATATTTCAGTATATTTGCAAGCCATTAAGTTACACCTGTCAAGAGCACCAGCTCCTAAATATGATGCAATTGTACAAAATAAGACGCTTGTCTATGTGGTGTGCTCTTGCAGTGCTTCTGCTGGCAGGGACATGTTGAATCCACCTTACACTGTATGTGTGTTAGGACAACCCTGTGCTGTATCTTGTGCATGAAGATGGTACAGAACGTTAACTTCAGAGAGTGTGTGCGCCAGACTATTTTGGCTTCAGTTGCTTCAGTAATAAAAATAGTAAATATAACCTTGAGCGGTAGTAAATATAACCCCAAGTGTCAGTTTGTATGTTTTGAACTACAAGGTGCTGCTTGTACAAAGTGCCTATTAAGATTGTATTAGATTGCATTGAATGCAATCTGGCCTAATGGTACTGTAGTGCTAAAGGGTAATTACAGACACATCTGAAGATGTACTTTCTTGTTTGACCTATATCTCTTGGTTGTAACAAGAGATGACTGGTTGCTCTGAATGCTCAACCGTAGATGAACGGTGTTGGGTGCTCTTGGAAAGCAGGGAGGATAAACAGGAGGGCAATCCAGTCACTCCAAAATAAAGGAATGAGTAACAAGGAGGAAGGAAATATTAAAAACCCTATATTGTAGTGGCAAAATCATAAAAAAGCCAACATGTTTCGACCACTATAGATCTTCGTCAGGGCTAATAACAAACAGACAACATGGGTGTAGTAGATAATAACATGACGACTGGTAAAACAAGAAAAATAACTTTTTTTTATACATTATACATGGAAGATAGGTACCCATATATGGGCTTTAATATAGGTTGTGAGAAAAACAGGGAATTTGTTCTTATAACTTGGGTGTTTTTGCATCTGTTTGAACTACCTTTGTATCTTTTCACTAATTCGGGAACCATGTTGGAACTAAATCATGACTTACTGTACTCTTACTAAGAATATAGTAGTCTAAAATGGGATTGACACACACAGTTCAAATTGTCTTTTAGCCTTTACATGATTTATAGATACAGTCCCAGAACGTGATGTGTTTCCAGAAGTTGCAGCTGTGTGTGTGCGTGCCCTAGTTAGACCCTCTGTCCTTAGCGCGCAGCGAGCACAGTACGTGAGCTATGTCACCCAGTACCCAATGAATGGAATCACTGAAAGCCATTTGGCAAGCACACGTGTTACTAGTTTGTGTGTGTCGTTGCTGCTTAAGTTATAGCATAAGTTCTTTCATTATGTATTATTGTATTGAGTTTTGTTTTTTTCTCAAGATTATTTTTTTGCATGTTTTGCCTTTATTTGACAGTCACAAAGAAGAGAGAGACACAGTGGAGAGAGAGATGGGAGCAACATGCATTAAAGGTCCACCAGCTGGAATCGAACCATGGACGCTGCAATTACGTGGTTTTAAACACCTTAACCACCCAGGTACACACTACACATTCAAATACTGAAAGCACTATACTGTAGTAGATACGAGTACAATGATAACACTGTAACGTGGCATCTGCAGCTACGGTCAGTATAAAGCAAAATACTGGTATTCAATTGTATTTCTGAATTAAACAATTTAATTTCTCTCTTAAATTAATTAATTTTACAGTAAACCTGTAACTCTTTCTGTCTGTTGTGTCAGTGATTTTGAAAGGATAGCACACCTAAAAAAATACCGTCTTTAAGTCATCTGCTATATATTTTTATATATACATTTCATTGAAATGATATACATATTTGTGATATACATATTTTATACATATATTTATTTGGCACTGATATTAGTTGTGTAATATTATTAACTTGTGCTCATTTCAAATTATTCACGTGATGGTCTGTGCTGCAGTAGTATTTCCATTGCATAGTTGCCAGGGAAAATGTCCTACTGACCAGTGGATAGCTATACGTGTGGGGGTAACATTAGAGTGCTGCAGAGATTAAGCGCCGTGACAAGCACATGGTGTGGAAGGGTGGAGAAATGGCTCAGTATGGAGTTGTCAACATTGCGTCAGCCGGGGGGCGGCTCATAGTCCTTGCCCCTCGAGAAGCTTCACTTTGTAGAATTAAAGCACATAGATATGTTACAGATTTGTTCTTCAGTGCATCAGCGATTGTATAACTCGCAGTGGCAAACTCTGGTGGAGACTCAAAGTTGACAAATGAAGCCAAATTAAAACTTTGATAACAGTTCTGACTCACTGCATACTTTAGACCATTTTGTAGCTGACCTCTGACCTCCGTGAGGAGAAAGACAAAAAAAGGGAGCTCCCTAAGAGAATGAATTCATTATTCTTTATATGTATGAATGCCAGGCGCTGTCCTGTACTCATTTCTTTCATAATGACACCTTTGAATTTACTGCATATTTGTGTATTTAAAAAAAAAAAATCTTCCCTGATACCATCTTCTTGTGATGTGAACAGAAATATTGTTTCTGTTTGCTACAGTTCTGTGGTCTTGTGTTGGTTCTCGGTGGGCTGGTCTCAGTCCCCCTCCATAACGGGCCATGGAGATTGTGACGCTAGACGCCGGCACTCCTTATAAGCACCTGTGCCTCCACGTCACGCCAAGCTCCCAATATGAAAAGCGTGTGATTGTTTTTTCCGAATGAGACAGTGTGCATAGATAGTAGACTGGGACTATATAGCCTCCTTAGAGGCTCATTTCTCCATCCAACTGCAAGCAAGACCTGGTAGGACACTACAAACCACAGGACATAACATGGAGGTAAGAGAATATTCATTTATACCTAATGTACTTGTTCAAACAGTCTGTATTACTGTAATGACTCTGACTTTCACTGTTCGAAAATTTTAAATAATCAAGTTTGCTTATCATTGGTGTCGTAGCTTTTTGTTGTAATACGTTATGTAAGCTGATTGTAAACATTGCATATTGAAAGTATACATTTATTGTCTTGTTGATGTGCTTAAACTACATAGTAGTTATAGAAAACTAGTAAACCTTGAAAATGAATGTCTCTCTATGATTTGAACTATTTGTAGTATAAAAGAGAGGACTTTCTGTGCTTGTACACTCGTACATGTAACTGAAAGAAGATGTGGGCCAGTTATGCTCATTTGGCAGAAAGATGGACATACGGTTTTAATCAATTGTAGCATACATTAGCTTGCAAAGTCTAAACCCTTGTTTAAACTTTGAATGGCAAGCAGTGGTTAAGACAGAGACTGTAAAGCAATCAGAGAAAGCACTAATATCTGTAATATCTGAGCTTTTTCAGTGCCATCCTTCTGTTTAATCTTGTCACCTAAGCAGCAATCTCTTACAAAAAAGTAGTATTCTTCAAGTTATTTTATGAAGTGTACTTATGTACTAGTAGTATACTTGTAAGTGTACTAATTCAATACTTCTTGGGACTAGATTGGCCCACTTTTTAGTTTATAAAAGTATACATTTAAGTGTACTTTAAGTGTAAAAGTAAACTTTGAGTACACAACTAGTTTACATCTAAGTTGTATTTTGTACTGCAACTATACTATGAACTATACTACAAGTGAAAAGGTTTAATAGTTATATACTGTACTTGTAGCCCACTTTTTAGTTTATGAAAGTATACTTTAAAGTACTCTCAGTTTAATAGTTTTTATACCACAAGTATACTTATATATACTTGTAGCCCACTTTTTAGTTTATGAAAGTACTCTTTGTATACTTAAACTTATACTTAGCCAATGATTTATGTATTACACAGAGACTTGCTTTTGCTATTTGACTTGATGTTTTGTGATGATAAAAAATAAATACATTTTTCTCACATGCCTTCACTGTGAACGGATAATCCAAAAACGTGGAAAATTCTTGACGAATTGAAGTAAATTCATATTAAAAAAACATTTGTTTACAAACTCTCACATGCTTAATAAGCTACTCTATCAAAAAGTAAGCACAAGCCAAGTATACCTTTCTGTAGGCCTATACTGTAAGTCAAGTATACTTAATTATACTTTTCTTAAGTATATCTCAATCAAAAGATCAAGTACAAGTATAAGTCAAGTATACTTAGACTTTTCTGTATGTATATAAGTATACTTAAGTATATCTCTGATAAATACATACAAAATAAACTGAAAGTATACTCTCTTATAAGTATACTAATAGCACACTTGAATAAACTGGTGGTTAAAGGATAACCACTATTGACTGAACTCTGTGCTCTCTCTGTGCCCAGGAAGCTAGTAGCCATGCAGCATCACTGTTGGAAAGTCTGAACCTCCAGAGAGAGCGAGCTCAGTTCTGTGACTGTGTGGTCAGACAGAGACAGAATCCGGGTCAACTCCACCCTGCACACAAGTGAGCAGCATAAACACACCAACAAGTACACACTGGCATAATTACATTGCATGTCTTACATCATGTTCTTGATTTTATGCAGCACTACATATCAGGTTGCTCTTTGCTCCCCCAGGTGTGTCCTGGCAGCTTCTAGTCCAGTACTGGCGTCTATCTTGTCCTCTACTGGAGCCCTGGTGGAACTGCAGGCTCAATGTCTATCTGACGCTGTACTGGCACTTCTTTTGGATTACATTTACACAGGGGCTTTGCCATGCACTCACAGCCAGCACCAATATTACAATCTACTCACTGCCGCCAGCTACCTGCAGATGGATGAACTGCAGGAGGCTCTGAGGGCTTGGCAACAGACTGAGGCGAAAGCTGCAGATAATACCAAGGCTTCCGCTGGAGCTGAAAATCAGCCATATGAAGACATTAACAATACGTATAGTACAACTGTGAACAATTTTAGTAAGTATCTGCCATTATCACTGGAGAGAGAGGATCGTCAATATTCAGCCAATGTGGACCCACGTGATGACCTAGATCCATGTGGAACTAACAGTAAAAATGGTGCAAACCGCTGTAGCAGAAAAGGTGGAAGCATTTTAAGCAATCTGACGCCTCAGGATTTGATTCAAAATATCCCTTGCACCAGTGAAGTGAACAGGGTATCTGGAGTGGATAAAGAGGTGCAAAAGGATCAGTTTCATTCAGCTCATTCAGCTGGCACAGAGGAGGAGTCTGAGAAGAAAGTTAAGGACATGAGGAGCTCATTTTTAATTTGCACTGCTGTGATGCAAGAGGAAGAGACGAGCAGCGCAAAGAAGAAGCAGCGACTGTGTTTAACCGTGAAAAGTAAAGCGATGGAGAAACAATCTAACAGAAAAGAGAAGGACATAACTCAGATCCGTTGCTCTCCCCTTCTTCGCCTCTCGACCTCCCAGCTTAAGGACAATGTTTCGCCATCACAGTGCTCCTCCTCATCCTCCTCCTCATCACCACATCCGTGCTGTGGGGCAGTGCCTGTCATCCGCCACAGCAGTGGAGCAGCTATGCTCCAGATGGCAGACATGTCGCCAATGCATCCTCCTTACCAACCAGTATCCCAGGCCTCAGTCAGCTCCAGCAGGGCCTCTGACTCGCGATCAGGAAGCACAGACAGTGACAGCATTGTTGAAGGTATTACCATTAGACACAAAAAGCATAATGGGGAACAGAATCAGGATTACGGAAACAATAAAGATCACATTGGGACACAGAGTTGGGATTCGGATCAATCCGACATCCTAAAACAGGATTACAACAGCAGCAATACAGATCATTTGATAGGACAGAATGATGAACATATGAGTAATGTTTTATCCCACATTACAGATCACAATGATTGCCATGCTCATTGTGATTCATTTCAGAATAATACAAAACATCCTGAGGATGATTCAGTGCCAAAGAATAAGGATTGCCGCAATTTCACCAGAGGATTGCAGAATAAAACTGATCAGAGTTTTGATGATTTCCCATCCAAACATCAGCGACTGGACTGTTCTGATTGCCACAATATCTGGATGGCAACTGCAGCAGAAGAGCAGTCCATTTGCTCACAAGATCTGAGAGCTGTAGTACCACTTCCTGTACAGGACTCAGATGCAGGAAGTGACTCACACTGTGAAGATCTGTGTTCCAAAGGAGAAGCAAAAGAGGAACACAGTCACTCAAGATGTCCAGCTGAAACCGATAGACAGGACATCCACTATGAACCCAAGACTGATTGGTACCCAAACTTGCATAGAGCTGAGACCGGTACAAAAGATGCTGCCTCCAGCCAGCATGAACATAACTCAGGCAACAGAGACACAGCTATGACAGACAAAAGACACAGCGTTGATCTTTGTCGGCCTGTCTCCACCACACCAGAATCACGTTTGGATGGTGACACTGCTGATCTCTTTGGCTTTGAACGCCGCACATCTGTGGAACATGAAAAGATGTCAGAGCCACACTTAACTTTTACAATGCCTGCAGATCACAATATGTCTGACCCTACGTATAGTGTTGTGGGGCCGTCATACCGTGGACATCTTCAATATCACTGCCTACCACAGGAAGAAATAAACTTATCACACGGATTCTCTCGTCGCAAACACTCCCATCCTAGCCACCCAGATCATTCAGGCCAGTCCAGTGATGATGAAGAGGTTGGTACCTTTGCCAGTTCAGGTTACAGTCCTCTGAGACAGCACTTTACAGAGCCTACAGACCAGGTTGTACTGCTGGACATTAGTGCCAAACCTGCTGAGTTGCTAGTTGCTAATGCATTCGGCCAGAAGGAAACATTTCCAAATGGGTTTGGAAATAGAGAGCAATGGAATGAAGCAACATGTGTAGCAGGGGTTGACACTAAATATTGGGTTGGAGAAACAAATGTTAAAGAAAGAAGATCTGTTGGTAAAGACCAAAGGAGGCCAGGAGCTGAGGTTATACGTAAAGCCGGGGTTGTGGAGGGGGTTTCCAACCCTAAAGACGGTGAGAACCAGACCACTACCTTGACAATCTGTTCACCCCTCAGTGTGCCAGATTCTGTACAAGCCTCCTTGTCATCTACCTTGTCCGTCTGCATACCTTCTACCTTGTCAGCCAGTATGCCAACAAATATGTCAGCTCACCTGTTAAACCGTGTTCACCACCCTTTCCAGTGCTCTCTGTGCGACCGCTCCTTCAGCCAGCGAGGCTCTCTCAATAGACATGTGCGGAGCCACCTTGGCGTACGGCCCTTCCCCTGCCCCCGCTGTCCTATGACCTTTTCACGTCAGTACCGTGTCACAGAGCACATGCGTGTTCACCAACGCTGTGTCCTCGGGAGTGACTTTCCAAGGCCCCCTGCTTCTTCAATTTGAGACGAGGAGAGGCCTAAAAAATGTAAATTGATTGTCCTGTCATTGAATGATGGTATTATTCAAATGTTTTGGTTGGTTTTCATTACTTCCGAATTATGAGAATTTCCTTTCATATTTTGCAAATACATGGAAGACAATTAGATAGACAAATGAGATAAAGTTCTGAGATTAATTTCAGACTTCATGGATATCTTTGCCCTCCAGAGGCTAAAGCTGGGGACACACCAAGCCGACATCAAAGAACTAGCGAGCATTTAGCAGCTGAAGAGCCAGATATTTCCCAGGAGTTGGTACAGACCAAAAACAGAGAGCGTGAATATTGGACTCACAATTGCAAGCTGATGACGCGTACATTTTGTGTTCCGTTAAGTTGCTCCTTATTTGCTGGATGTGTAAATAGGCATATGTTTGCTAACAAGTTCAACTCAATTAAATTTGTTTTTATATAGCATCAAATTATAACAGAAGTTATCTCAAGACGCCTTTTTCATATAGAGCAGGTCTAGATTGTACTCTATGTACTATACTGTAAGTTAGCCATACAGTATAGAACAATAAAAGGTAATGATACATGAACGTTGTATTCACAGCTTTTTTTTTTTTTGCGGCCCTTGAGTGACCAAAAAACCTGTTAAAAATGGTGCATTTCTGATTGTTGATTATCCTCTCCTCTTTTACTATACACTTCAGCAGAAGAGGTAATAATGCTGTTTTTTTCTACAATTAATTATTATTTACTCCTGTATTGCATGTAAAACAATTGTCACATGTGTCATTAATGTGACTCATGTTCAAATTCTCTCTCAATTTTCATTCCTTTATTTATGCATGTCATTTTTTCCTTTGTTCATGGGATACTATATAGTTTGTAATCTAGCAGATATTCAAATTAGAGATTAATTACAACTGCTCATATATCATATTGTCTGATTTGTGTATATGATAAATTATGAACACTTTTGAATAATAGAAATTTTAATATGTTTGGTTTTGCAAAAAAGAAGCTACAAACCTGATTTGAACCCACTGCAACACAATGAACTTCATATGTGTTTGCATATATGTTTGATATGTTATTCATCTTCTTACTCAAAGTGTAAATGTGAAATATTGAACTTTCTGATGTTATGACTGTTAAATAACTGTTCCTACTCCCAACCCTTGTGTGCACACTTTTAAGACAGACCTATTCTAAGCTGAAGCTAACCTAAATGCTTTTTGCAAATGTATGGTGACAGTTACACAGAAAGGGTACAGACATGTCATGATTTCAATAATATCACCTGCTCATATCACAAAATACATTAGTGCTATGTCTCACATGCTGTCCTCAGTAAGTGAGGACAGTACGTTGGGTGTCATAGTGTTTGTACTTAATGGTGTTGCTGCTGAAACATGAGCTGACATGGTAAAAAAAAAAGTGTCAAGGGCAGCCAGACTTCTTTTGTAAGGGACAGGAAGGTGGAAAAGGATCACATCGTTCTGTGTTCAACACTTCAGATAGTAAAAACATAGAGACCAGTTTACAAGAGGTGACATGTTTATGGTTTGAGTTGTTGGCATTACATTTTCATGTTCAGATGTTCACATTCTGATGTTTGAATAATAAACACTCTCTCTTGAATTAACATGTCTGTGGGTGTCTATTTGGTAATAATGCAGTTCTATCGATGCCAACCATTAAAAGTATAATAAGTAGGATAAACAAACAAAAAAACAATGTATAGATTGATACAAAAAGAATCCCTCTCAATCATCATTTATGACCCACTAGAAGTGTGTGCTGGTGTTTGTATCTGCAAACACCCTGCTGTGTTTCGGGACGTTTCTGGGCGTTTGCAATAACGTTTTATTTCTCTGATTCAGTGATTTGTTCTCAATGCCGCTCCCTCTCTTCATTCACTCTGTAGCTCGCGCGACTATTGCTGCTCTCTCTCTTCCTCCCTCCCTTGCTCCCTCATTGAGCCGAGGAGGAGGGCAGCAGCTTTGAATGCTGTGTGTTTACAATCAGCAACAGACAATGGTTATAATACAGTGTTATACCTTTAGTAAATACTCACTTTATAATAAATCGTCGTGTCTGCGGTTTTAAAAATGAATACGCATTAATAAAGAATAAAGGTTTCTTACTCATGTAAGCATGAGTTTGTAACTCGTCTGGAGTTGTTAATAGGTAATCAATGGTTAATAATTAGGATTACGATTTTTATAACAAACAATAAGTCTGCAGTCATGTTGAATTCTGGTCCAGATGTTCTGCAACACTTTTCTAAAAGGTTAGTAGTCAGACCTAATCAGACTGAATTGCCATTTTTTTTTTTTTTTTTTTTTACATACTATTAGAATTGCTGAAAAATATTGGATGTGTAGGAAGTGATTCGGAGGTCTGGTACCAAGCTTGTCAAGCTGGTTTTGCTGGTTTTTGACAGGTCAGCCAACGCCAGACTGCAGAGTAAGTAGCAGTTAATTGCCTACATAGTGGGGAATGTTCAATGCCATCATCCTGTTGAGTCTGGTGGCAAATGTTCAAATGATATATCACAGAAACACCATGGCAATATATATACTTACATACATATAATCTGTTTTGCATTGTATACAACAGCCCAAATATGCTAGTGAGAAGTCAGTAAGTAATTGGGAATCATATATTCTGTTGTACCCACAAATAGTCTTTTTATGCTTCATATTTCTTCTCTCCACTCAATTTATCGCACTTCAGACCTTCCTCTTGTGCTCGTTATTCAACTGGTGTTTCAGCCGGTGTAGTAGTCATCACTACAATGGCCTAAAGAGAAGAGAAAGATAACTTTAATGCTTGACTTAACTGGTCCTTAGTCATGCTGCAGTTTTGTTTAAGCTTAGCAAATATTGTGGGACATTCTCTTAGCGAGTGAGACATGCACAGCTCTCAGCACAGTCATTTAATGTGTGTGGAAGTGATTTTTACCTGGCTCTTTGTGGAACGCAGGGCAGCCACGGCCAGACATGACATTACAATGAAAGTAATTATACCCACAACAGTATAGATCAAGAAGACCACCTCCACGGAAAGTATCAAGACCTGGACAAACACGTACACACATAAAAAACACACATGATATCCATGCTGTGGACCAAATTGAAATGTATTACACCTTAAGATGGTTATAAGTTTTTGGCCATAGGTATGGAGACCCATGCAGAGTGTTCATTATTAAGCTCAATATGATATCTTTTTTTTAATTATTTCTGCTTCTTTATTTCCGTTCCTTTCTTAATTTAATTCTAGCAATTCTTATTTATAAAATGTTTGTTTTTATTTAATGATGCCACTTTCAATCACAAAGTCTTTGTCTGTCAAGACAAACAGGGCAGAGCCAGTTATATAACTGCTTCCGCCCAAGACTGTGAAGATATTTTGTATCTGAAAAAGAGCATTAACTTGAATTGTCACTTACTTGTAAATGTCCTAATAAATTACACCTAAGGGAGCTACAGTGTGCAGACCTTTATTTATGTTTTCATTGCTGTTTTCTATTGGTCCATCTGCCTTCAATGGTTTTGGTTGTGTGCGACCACTTTACATTGCTTGAAAATTGATATCTTGAAATAAAACAATCATTTGAAAATTCATATTATTTTTTATTTCTTTTATGTCTTATTTATTTAAATAATATTGGACACTTTGGATCTCCGTTAATACTGATGCAATTTAATAAATAATTGAGATACAGATGTGATGCCAAATCTGGATATAATTAGGGTATGTTTTTACAAAGTGAAGAAAATAATGAAGCAATAGTAAATATGTTTATTGGGGTAACAACAAGTTGAGCTGCTGTAGACGTGTGCTTTCTAAATATATCTCTTTGATATACTAAGTGCTATGACACAAAAAATAAATCAAATATTTAAATGTATTGTGTTATGTTTGTCAGTTTTCAAGAGTCTTAAATGCTGAAAAGCTTACCATTTGAGGGTGAAGTTTTCATTTGATATCAAGATACACAAACAGTGTGTTGTTTGTAAGATTGTTCGATATCATATAATAAAGCCTTTATTCAACAAAGAAATGTAAAAGCTAAAACTTGCTTTAGATTTGTGATCAATATAATGATGAAATAAATAACAAATAAAAAAATAAAAATATAATATTCACCTCAACTGACCAATTCGCTTCAGCGATCTCTGTCCTATTTTCGTGAATAAATTCATAGTCTCTGTAGTAGTGGTGGTGAGCATAGTTGGGCACGATGTTCAAAATTGTCCAACATGACGCCAGAATGGTCACAATACTCAGAGCCAATGATATGGTTACCTACATGTAGACACCAACAGAGAGAGATGAAGGAGAAAGAGACAGAAACTTAAAATTATTGTTAATAGTTCATACAGCATGAGGAGAGCCCTGCAAATGGTCATAAATCAATGAATTCAATTATGTTTAATCGGTCAATAAAAAGAAAGAACACCATATCAGACACAAATTATTGTTCCAGGCATTATTGTATTTTATGTTATCTCAAAACATGACTGGAGGGGATGTTTAATATACTTTTTCATTTGCAGGCCTCTCTTGGTCCTCTGAATTGATAGTTCTTGGGAAAACTTGCTAGTATTGCTTCAAATTAAGACAATGGAGCTTACTGTTTTCTTGGTGGTGTTGTACTCTGTCAGAATATACAGAATCCCACTTGCGATGAACTAGAGAGAGGAGGAAAAAAGCTGTTTAATTATGTATCGGATACCACACTGCTGCATTAGATTGTTATTAGTTAACTGCCCACCGACCTATCCTGACCTTAACCATTCAAGGTCACCTTAACCATCTTGCGAGTGTTTTGCAAATTGTGAAGTACTATCTAGACACAATTTATTGTTGGGGCTTAACTACTGAAGTGAGTTCAAATTACTATGAGCCCATGATCAAATCCTGTACAAATTTTGAATATTGGTGTTTTCTTGGTTTTGTAATTTGACTGTTTGGTAAATAAATTAATCCATTAGCCGCTATGATTCACTGAAGAATCTCTCTCTCTACCAACCATGGTTCCCGAAATGAAGGTAGGTGGGATGGCGCTGTCTGAAAAATGATACTCTGGCAGGATCGCGATGGAAATGAGGAAGAAAGACAAGCCCAAGATCAGCAAGATGATCTAAGAGAAAATCAAAAACAACTTTAGGTAAGACCACTTTACCTCTGTTTTATTTTAATCTTTATTTTCTGTAAAAAATAGAAGCATAAGTTGTGACTCTCAAATATGTGACCTTGGAAAATACTGTGGTACATCATAATCAATAAGTATTTGATGAACAGTCATTTGAGCGTTGGTGTGTGTGTCTCACGCCAAGGATCTTGGGTTGCCACTTAAGGAAGCGGTGTAAAGGTTTGCTGCCCCCCACTGTGGTGTATTGAAGACTTGCATTATTTCCACCTGGTTCTCTCGCAGGGTAGAGCTCAGCAGACATCTTATGGACAAACAGTCACAGGACACAAATAGATTGAACATATTAATATGTTACACTAACCAGGGGTCGGCAATCTTTTTGATATGAAGTGCCATTTGAAAATGTTCTTGTTAATCAGTGTGTCGTAGCAACATTAAGGTTAACATTAAGTTTAATTAGGACACCACATGAACATTTTAATCACCAACAGATCTGTAATTATAATTGGCATTAAAAAACATCATGAAAAAAGGTCATAGTACAATAGGCTATAAAGAATGTCATAAAAAATGTCAGAAATAAAATCATAATATAGGATGCCATTAAAAAAATGTCATTGTAGAGTGTGCCATAAAATGTCATAAACATGTAAAAAATAAGGTCATAATATAGGATACCTTGAAAACATGACATAAAAATGTGCATAGTATAGCATGCCATGAAAAATTTGGCAAAAATCTAAATCATTAAAAATGTATGTCATGAAAAAGGCAAAAGTACTGTGACTTTTTTATGACGTACTATACATACATCATAAAAAAGGCACAGTATAGTATGTCTCAAAAAATGTCACAGTATAGCATGTCGTAAAAAATGTCATTAAAAAGTTATAGTATAGTATGGCATAAAAGATGTCATAGTATAGTATGTCATAAAAATGTAATAGTATGCTATTAAAAAAATCATAAAAATGTCACATACTGTTTTATGTCACAAAAATATCAGTATAGTATGTCCTGTTAGCTACTAAAGGAAGTCTGATTGACATCTTGATTCTACCATTTGATTCTGGTACTTATTCATGCTTTAAGAAAATGCTTTTCATGCAGATGACAGATACTTCCTTCCGTTTGTGCAATGATTGCATTCAGGTGTATCACAGATGTATTTTGTAAAGCTACCCTTTCTGTGTGGGCGTTACAACATGGAACCTAAAATGTAGATGAAAGTGCAATAAATCCAAGTCGATAAGCAGAACTGAATGTTTCAGCTTTGACAGCAGGCCAATGGCTGAGTCTCATGGGATATGTAAATATGTGTCACGTTTAACTTTAAACTAACTAAATAAATAACAAGGGGTTAAAATGTAACTCCCCAGTAAAGCTGTAGATACCCATTTATCTTGGAACAAGTACAAAATACCTCCAGAAATATAGTTTAAGCTTGTCAAAAACACCAACAGATAAGTTACAGATGTGGAAAGTGCAAAACAAGCTGTCTTAACTGGAAAATGTTTGGCATTTAAGCAGTTTGCCTATGTGGGCTATACCTCCAACATGTCGTACTAATCCTGATGTTGACACCAAGCAAAGCTGATAATCATGTACCGAGTAAACACCACACATTTGTCTCGAAGGAAATTAGTTTTTCCTTCACTCTGATGTTGCAGAGATTACAAAGTTTGTGAATTTGAACTGACTTATTACATAATAAGGTCACACGGACAAGAGTTTTATTTAACTGTTAAGCGTCAAATCTCAAACAAACCCTGTTACAAACAAAACAAATGAGAACAAAAGGAGAGCCAGACCTTGCATAGTCCTGTGGTCCGTGCTGTACTTCAGTGTTAGCCCTTGTAAAGACTCACATCACGTGCACATCTGGAGCAGCGTAAAGGGGTATTGGTGAATGGTCGAGGAAAAGGGGAGGAGGATGAGCTCAGTGTGTGTGTGTGTGTGTGTGTGTGTGTGTGTGTGTGCGTGTTGTGGGGGTAGATCCATTCACAGAGGGCTATGAGGGGTCACAGCTGAAATGGAGAAGTAGAAGGAATGTGTTGAAATAGTTTAAGAGAGATAAAAGGGAAGAGAGACAAGGGTTTTTTTTTCCAAATCTGACACAGCTGTGTGCCATTATGTTGCTCCATCTATGAAACAGAATTGAGGTAAAAAAGGGCAGAGAGGAAAGAAAAGGGGTGTGGGAAGTTTTTTAACATAAGATAAAAAATATCCAGTTTCCTTCCCTCCCTCATGTCATTTACATCCTCATCTCCCCCTTTCCTTCCAGTGAGGGAACAAGTATTCAGATCCTTTACTTAAGTACTTAAGTAGTAATACCACAGTAAAAGTTCTGCATTCAAAAGTGTCCAAAAAGCATTAGCAACAAAGTTTCAAAGGTATAACATTTAAAAAAAAAAAAAAGCTCTTCATGTAGAATGAAAGTGGAAACAAGAAATGTAACACAAAGTAGCAATCACCTTTGAGTTTATTGAAAAATGTGTCCATTTTACAGATTTATTCAAACTACGTTGTTAACAATAGCTTGCGCTGCACACTGCTCGGTAGGCTGCTTCAGTGCCCTTAACATAATCTTTACACGGGACAGCAAACTGGCTCAACATCCATGTCAACACAGAGACAGACTGCAAGGTCAAGAGTTTCTTTCACAGAAAGAATCAAGTGATAATCATCAAACAGATGATTTACTTTAAAAATCTGGGAAGAGCATTGTGTTCCTTAAGAAGAGAAATCATCTCTGACTTTTAACTTCCATATTTCATCATACAATTAGGAGATCTGTATAATTACAAGACTGCAAGGCAGAAGGATCTATCGAGTATCAAATTAAGTCACCTCACACAGATCAAAGTGTGTTTTTGGCTTAAATAATTACAAGTTAACAAGTCTGTGCATGTTTGACATAAACAATACTAAAGCAACGTAAAAGTACTTCCCCACAAAGATCAGGTGACAAGACATTGATCATTACATCCACGTAAATATGCATCTTAGCATTACAACAGCATGCACCCTCTGCATCTTCTCCTCTTACACAAATTACACCGGACTCCCCAAGGCATGTGAAGATCAAGGTTAATTCCTCATTATTTTTCTTTTAGGTAAAGTCAATCACAATACAGCATCAGACATATCTATCCTATGCACAAAGAGTATATAGCAGTATAACAGACTCAGTCACGATCAATCAGAGGGCTTGTTAACAGTATTCTGCCATTTTGATTTCACTTTTTTTCAATGTAGGACACATTAATATCAGACTACAAATATCCATGTTAAATTCTAACTAAAATCTGGTGAATTACTTTGAGAATTCTTTTTTTTTTTCAGATGATTTAAAATCTGGGGTGAAGTAGCGACATTGTTTTTTTTTTCGGCATTCAAAATAGCTTTCAACTATCCAATTCTTTTTTTTTAAAACATACAAATAGAGGAGGTATAATATGGGTTGATGGTACTCTTCTGTACGTTGCAAAAAGTTTGCACGTAATGTAAAATAGCCATCTCGATGCCCATGAGGCACCAAATGAAACGAAATGGCATATGATTAACAGCTGACATTACATCAGGAAAGAGACAAGTTATCCATCTATTGGCTTTCCAAAAATACTGCTTTAGTGGTCACATGCTGAAACTGCCATCTCTTAGTGCAACGGGAGGCGGCTAGTTTAAAAAGAGATTCATAGCAAAGCATTAAATGGCTGCAAGTGCATTTGAATGAGCACCAGTAACAAAGTACTTCAGACAACACATCATCTCTCAAAAGATTAGCAGAGCTTTTTTTTTAAGTTCACTTCATATGGTCACAAAAATGTATGTTACTTTTGTATTTACAGTAGTTTCCCCCTATTTTAAGTTAGACATGTGGTAAAAATAAACATCCATCTCGCATAAGTGCAGTACAGTAGATGTTATTTGATCAGTGGATGAAAACATAAACACTTGACAACAAATGAAAAAAAGAAATATGTACAAATGACAAAAAAATTGATTTGTTTGTGAAGAGAAAACCTTACAGTATTTGAATATACTGCATTTAATTCTCCATCACAGGACAGATTAGCGTCATACATAAAAGTATACTGATCTGTGCAGTAACGCTTTTACAAAACTGAAAATATATGACCGTAGTCCTGTATGGGCTTCTACAGTAATTGCATTGATGAGCATTAGTCATTATAATAACATACTCTGAGTGATTTCTATACTACATTCTAGGATATAACTGGTGTTAACTTATTTGCACGTATAAAAACAGACAGAAAGAACACAAACTGAAGTTATTTGCATTGTATTGCATCTATCTTGTGTATTGTTACTGAACACAAGTTAGAAAATGTGCCAGAGCCACATCTTTCACAGTAGCACGGTCAGAAGACCACACACATTTAACTAGACCTGCAAAGGAGTTTGGCACAGAAAGATGTCTGGATGCACTATCTGTGCTATTTTTGCATGTTCTGTGTGTTTTTACTGTAATGTAATGTAATGTTATGTAATGTTATGTGGTGTTTCTGGATGTGTAGTGCTGTATCTATTGCACCTGAGGTCAGAAAAGATTACTATAGCCACATACTTAGACCAGGTAAAACTTCAACTAAGATTCTGAGTCTCTTCTTACTATTTGGTGAATATATTACATGTGACGGGTAAAAAAGCCAGTATTCTTACCTAAACAAGATACAAAAATTAGTGATGCACCACAGGTTTGAGATTTGAAAAGCTTCACCAAGTGCTTAGGTCAACGTAGGAGTTGACTATTTTAAGATAGGCATTTTTGTTTTGCATAGAATTCTGAAAAATAATGGCTATCAGGTGGTACAAGTAAGGATGACCCAATATTAATACCAGACTATATAAGCCATATTGGTGCAAAATAATAATAATTATTACCTGTTTGTTTGGTGTGGCAGCTTTTCTATCCAGCAGTGCAAATGAAGAGTAGTGTGGGATGAAGGAGAGAATGGTAACTAGTTAAAGGAAGCTCATAGGGAGCTGAAAAAACATGCAGCGAGGGATAATTTACTTATTCTGCAATGTTTTACTTTGTCTATGGAATGCCTTTACAAGTTGAACTTACAGTATACTGTATGTATGTGTTTGTGCGTGTCTGTGAGTCAGTGCACTGTTGAGCACTCTGCAGGTAGATCCATCAGTTAGCCTCACTCCCAAACAGCTGATGAAACTCATCATGGATTTTTTTGTTTCTTCTTTTTCCAGTCTTATTTGTAAGTCTGCTTGTGTTCTCACTGTTGATTGATGGCAAGATGGATTGTTTATGTGGGATATTGAAAACACATTCATTTACTTGCAATCAGTAGTCACAGTTACTTTTCTTAAGTAAAGGATTTTATCCTTGAAGGAGCCGCAGAGCTTCATTCATTCATCCAGTACAGTTCTTGGATAAGATTTTTGATTCTAAAATAATCAACACCTTCACTCTGAATCTGGGCTGTCGGCTTCCTCAATGTCAAATTTGATGGGGTTTTCCTCAGCTTGTCTCAAGTGGCTGTGGCTCTTCTTCTTCTTCCTGGTTGGTGCCATCAGGAAGTTGTTTGCTCCAGTAGTCGCACTGGTCATAAGTGTCAGAGCAGGGGAAGTCTGCTCCCTCATCTCGTGCGAGCACAGGGAAGACATGGTCGACCATATCGCACAGGCGCACAAAGCTAAGAGGGAGACACACAGATGTTTTCAGACTTTAACCAGAATTCAGACAGTCAAACATCTGTATACATGTGTCCAGAGTCAGATTACGTGGATGAAAATCAAGTGAAAAAATATAATTGCTTACGAGGAGATATTGGTTTTGGCGTGCTCCTGTATCAGTTCCCCCTTGGGATTGACAGTGAAAATCCTATTCAGAGGAACACCCACCTCTTTATAGGAATACACATCCTGAAATCACATATACACAAACAATCAGCATCACTACCAAAAGCAAGAACTACCAACACTATACAATTGTGACAAGGACTGGAATATGAACAAAAGATAATGCACATAAATAATTACTATTATAGCAAAAAAATTACAAAATTTTTCCTATGAAATAAATAATATAACAAAAAATAGTACAACATAGTCCTGTTGTTACAGAGAAATGACATGCTCACCGTCGCTCTGTTGCCAAAAGCAGCGTAGAAAGGTTCAGTGTTGGGGTAGAACAGTTGCTTTATGTCTGTGAGACACTCAATCTTAAACTTCTCTGGTTTCTTCTCAATCACCTCCCTACACAACATGGCATGACATCAAACACATTTTACATGGCCACTGAGAAAGACGTCAAAGTTTCCCGTGCAAATGGGTTTTGAAAAAGATTCATTAGCTAAAAGATGATGAGTTATATACAAACATGAAAATCCCTAAAATGTTATTGTATATGGCATCATCATTGATTGGTGGTTTGTTGTAGCTGTGCTCCTGATAAAAATTATCATTTATAAATACCAAATTAAAGTCTATTAAATTACTATTATTCAATACTGTTACATATTTTCAAGGCAATATGAATTCTGATTACTCCAACATAGCATTTTTGTACATGTGGTGTATGTCTGACCTGTGCAAGGCAGAAAAAAGACTACTGGGGCTGAGCATCACCGGACCCATTGGCAGCATGGTTCCTCTCTCATTGACCCAGTGCAGGTAGCCTCGCGTCATATCAGCCATGCCAATGGCCCTCGCTGAGCAGTACATGAATTTATATCCATTCCTGTGACAGAGAGAAAGACAGAGACACAGAGAGGGAGAGATTGTACTTTGATGTGCACTCTGATTTAAATAAGGAATCATTACAATGATTACAAGCCATTACAATTATTTCAGTTAAAAGAAGATAAACAATGAACTTACATACTATACTATGGCTTTTTTCAACACATTATAGTATGACTTTTTTATGAATTTTTTCAACATACTAAACTAAGACTTTTTTTAACAAACTATACTATGACTTTTTTATGACGTTTTTTTGACATACTATACTATGCCTTTTTCCCACATACTGTATACTATGACCTTTTTTCGACATAATACTTTGGCTTTTTTGTACTCTTTTTTTGACATGTTATATTATGATTTGTGAAATAGCTCAGGGCGTTAGATATATGTTTGGAATATTGGATGTTGTGAGTTTGATCCTTTTGTGAAACAGTAAGTTTTGAGGGCTAACTTCGCATCAAGAAGTCAAATACAAAAAGAAACATTACATTTTTGTATTTACTCAGATAGCTCAGTGTGGTAGATATCTGGTTAGAGTACTGGAGGTTGTTGGTTTGATCTTTATGTGGCTCAGGTCTAACTTCTAATGACAAAGTCAATATACCAAGAGAACAGTCACAAGTTCTGGTGTTATAGCTCAGTGTGTTATATACTTGGTTGGAATATTGGTGGTTGTGAGTTCGATCCTTATGTGACACAGTCTGTTTTCAGATCTAACTTCTAATGACAAAGTCAAATATACCAAGAGAACAGTCATAAGCGTGTGTGGCATTGATGGATTGGTTGCTGGTTCCCGGTTCTGGCTGCGGCAGAGCAGGATTCAATCCCCACCCTCACATCAATGCCCGGTTCCTGACAGTGGAGTGAGACAAGTGTCTCCTCCCAGGCTTTACCAGAGATACAACTGGTGGGTTATGCAACAGAAATATAAAAATTGTACCAAAATTTTCTTTCTTACAAAATAAGTATAATGTCTTCGTTTATTTTTATTTATTTATCCACTAACCCTAACCTATAAAAAATAGAACCCTAACCCTATATAATATATAACCCTAACCCTAACCCTTTATTTATTTTTCTAATATATTCAACTCTATGTGAGGTCCCTTCAACATCTCCTCAGCAGCACGGCCTTGGCCGATGGACGTTACCGCATGGCAGTTGCAGCAACGGTCACCACAGCCATTCAGTCCAGCAAAAACCACCCCGGGAAGAAAACCATCCTGTTTCTCAGGGTTGGAGAACCTAACCCAGTAAATCAAAATATTTGGTTTTCTGTTGCATAACCCCCCAGTTGTATCTCTGGTAAACCCTGGGAGGAGACGCTCGTCTCGCTCCACTGTCAGGCACCAGGCATCGATGTGAGGGGAGGGATTGAACCCTGCTCTGCCGCAGCCAGAACCAGGAACTTAGCAACCAAGCCACCAATGCCACACACGCTTACGACTGTTCTCTTGCTATATTTGACTTCGTCATTAGAAGTTAGGCCTGAAAACAGATTGTGTCACATATGGATCGAACCAACAACCTCCAGAATTCCAAACAGATAACTACCACACTGAGCTATTTCACAAGTCATAATACATCATATCAAAAAAAGATTAAATAAGTCATAGTATGTTGAAAAAAGTCATACTATAACCAAACATTTTTCGACATACTACACGATGACTTTTTTCATGAAATTTTTCAACATATAAAAGTATGAATTTTTTTCATGATATTTTTGACATACTATAGTATTACAATTTGTCGACATTCTATACTATGACTTTTTTAATAAAAAATTTTTTTCGACATACTGACTCTTTTTCTTGAAATTTTTCGACATACTATGACTTTTTTTTCATAAAATTTTCGACTTTTTTTTTTACAAAAAAATTAACCACATAATATACTAGGACTTTTTTTCATGACATTTTTTGACATCCTATATTACGACGTTTTTAATAAAATCTTTCGACATACTATACTATGACTTTTTTTACATAAAAAGTGTCAACTTACTATACTATGACTTTTTTAATTACATTTTTTGACATACTATACTATGACTTATGTTATTAAATTTTTCGACATACTATATTATGACTTTTTTTGACATATTATTACTTTTTTCGACATACTAAACTAAGACTTTTTTTGACAAACTAATCTTGGAATTTTTTCGACATACTATGACTTTTATATTACTTTTTTCGACATAACATTGAATGGATTTTTTCAACACACTATACTATGACTTTTTTATGATATTTTTCGTCATACTATGCTATGACATTTTTTACACCATCTTTATGGTACTATACTATTACCAGACATATACCATAATTTCTTTATGGCATACTATACCATGACTTTTTAAATGCCAATTAATTAAAGATCTGTCAGAGATTCAAATGTGTATTGGGTGTCATAATTAAAGTTAATTTTGATACAGCACACTGATTAAGAAGAACATTTTAAAATAGAATTTCATATAAAAAAATGTTGCTGACCTCTGAACCAAACAAATAAGGGTGATATATTTGTATTATAAATGCTGACTTAGCCAGATTCCCTTAGCGTTACAACTGCACTCTGTACACTGTGAGCAAATTTGTAAAGTAGCACTCACTGGCTGACTTTGTGGTAGAGCCGTGCAATACCCTGGTGAGTCCAGTCTTTACCCAATGTGGGGAGGATATGACCCAGAGTGTCTGACCTACAGTGTGACAAGAGAGAATCAACATCACACAATCAATAAAGATAGACTTTTATAGATAAGCCACCAACACCAAATCTGTGCAAAGCCTGACATCTACTGGTGAAAAGTTGAAACTGAACTACCTTCTGTTACAGGTTTATGAATTTCCCATTGGCTAATAATAGTGACAGCGTAACTATCTTGCTTTCCCTTACCTGGTGATTGTTCCATCTATATCAGAGATAACTATCTTGTCATCCCAGCTCCAAAGATAGATTGTGCCATGGCAGCGACAGGTGCCCTGATACTGAGTGGTCACACTGAACACCACCTCATTAGGACCCTCCTTCAGCTGCAGGCTAGCCTGTAAACACACACACACGCAGTGCATGAAGAGGCAAGCACAGACACACACAGATTGAAAGAAGGATGGTTAAAAAGCAGTTTATTCAGTGTTAGGCTTGTTATACACTCCAGGTAAGGAACACCTGCAAAAACACAAAAAAATGTATGGGGCATTCCTGTAAACAAAATGTGAGAAAAACATTTAGAATACATTGTTTGCAGTGATGTGCAGAGTGTAATCCATAAAGCCACATGTTTCCATTCTTGGTGACCATTTTGAGATTGAGTTGAGAAAAACTGGTCCAAGGGAAGACAATGCATCCATGGTTGTTATGTAAGTAAAGTATGTACTTTTATGTTTTATCGCCATTAAGGTCAATAAAACCAACTGTAGTAATACATACCAGTTGCTCTGAGGTGAGCCGAAGAGTCTTCTTATAACAGACGCTGCCAGAACTCACAAGGAGCTCTGCCTGGCAGGATCCTGACGCCTGATTGGACGATCTGTGGTCCTCATCACTAGAGGATGACTCATCCTTCATCCTAAAAAATCAAAGATCACTAATTTGGTGAAAGTACGAAAACTAATGAAAATGGGAGTGTTGAGAGAGAAATATGTTGTTTTAAAGAGTAAAAAAAAAAAAAAAAAAGCATCACCTGTTCACCGACTGCATGGTGAGTGAGCTCTCTCCACTGTCTCCTCCTGCATCTGTCACTGATTCCTGAAGTGCACAAAGGTCAAAGGTCACAACTGGCTTAATTATCTCACCAATAATGTGTGTATCTCTGTACTTACTGATTTGGAGTCGCTATTCCGGCTCCTCCACGAGAACCACCAGCGTCCTCCTTTCTTTGGCATCTTCTCCTTCATGATGTTCTCCACTGAGGCCTGGAGACAAGCATGCACATACAACTCAAAACTGACTGAAAATGTAAATCAAAACTGACAGAAAAAACGAGGTGAAGCAGGTAACACAGGTAAACCTATAAACAAAATGAACATGAAGCACAACAAATACAAAAGTAAAAATAACCAAGAGCACATTTCAAACCACACTGAACTCCAACTAAATCGCCAAAAATAAAGGCAGTTACAGGTGGAAATTCAATGGCACACAAACAAAGAGACTTCTGAAGATTTTGACTGGATAGCAGTGGGGAAAAATGCAACAAGACACACCACAAGGAGGAAGAGGTTGACGGTGGTGAGAAATGATGGCAAAAAGCAGGCAGACAGACAAAGACATGCCCTGACCAACACCCAAGCAAAGCAAGAAAACATCATACAGGTTGGGAAGGGCTGGAGCCAAACAGACCAGGGAGGCAGTATGAGAAGAGGCCAAATGCAGAAAACACGTAACTCATACACCAACACTTAATACACACAAACATCGGATGGATGGTGGGAGAAAGGAAATATGTAAATAAAAGGGAAAAAATAAGGAGGGGGATAAAGACATGACATTATTAAAGTGTTAGGAGAACAGTTAGATTTAACGCCATAAGTCATTGTGGTATAAGACTAGCAGCTTTGATGTGAGCTTCCCCATGTTGGTATCAGACGGAGTATCCACGGCAGTGCTGTCAGCTTTGTCCATCGTAGTTAGTGCAAATAATGAAATACCAATGTACTGTATTATTGAAATGGTTGAATGTTAATTATTATTAGAGCCAGAAACAAATGTGAATTCACATTATCTGGTAGCTTTTTCATTAAATAATGAGAGGACGCTGGCAAATGACAACACTGAAGTGACACATCAGATTAGGGAGAATTAATACAAATTAATAATTGCAAAATGCTGGGAAAGTGATGCAGGGGGTTGCAGAACACTAAAAGACACCAAACACCACCTAACAAATATAATGATAAAATAATCAAATTCAAATAAATTCAAATAATTGTAATAATCATTCTATGCTGTATAACTTTATCCTGACAGACATGTATGTTGTAGCCTCAAGTATATAATAATTATATAATAATATTTAATAATAATAAAAAAAGAGGAGATCACAGAATGGAAAAAATGGGGCAAGAGACCTTGTGTCGGACCAAAAACAACATAAAACAAAAAAACCCTCTTCATTTTCTGTGATGAAAAGAGCTCTACATGACACAAGCTGTGACACAAGGCAGGTTTGAGCGTTATTGACAAACGGTCATGGCACAGCAACGACAAATAACTATGCAACTTGGGGGATGGAGCGCTCTTTTCTGCTTCAACCCCAAGATTTTATGAGGAGTGCAATGCAACGTAGTTTGCCTTGTGCAGCATTAACATTGTTCTGAGCAATAATTTTTAGTTCCTTCTTGTTTTCAGCCTATAGGGACTGGGACTGGGCCACAACACATTTACATGATGAATATCAAAAATGCCATTTTAAAAAAAGTAGCTTATATTAGCATATAACAAAAATAATGATAACTAGTTGAAAGTAACTGTGTAAATCTCGTATTATCTACTATCTACAATTTGAGGCATTTGTACTTTACTTGATTATTTCTATTTCATGCTAAAGTACTTTATACTTTTACTAAATTACATTTCAGAAAGAAATGTATCTGACAGCTGTAGTTACTACTTACTTTGCACATTTAGATTTTAAATACAAAACAGTTACACATAAGATCCATTTTATAGATTAAATTACCCAACAGCATATTAAGTACTACAACATAAAAATGCTGCTGACACAGTAATGCATCAGTAATAATAATAATAATAATAATAATAATAATAATACAGTAATATAATATATAATAATATAGAACTGAGAGGGTCCATTTTGTTGCATAATGAGTACTTTTACTTTTGGTGAATATTGGCTACTTTAACTTAAATAAATCTGAATATTTCTTCCACCACTGATGCCATAAACTCATAGCGTAAAACACACAGTCAACTGGAAACGCATGTGAGTATATATCTGTGTATCACTGTGGTGGTCTTACCTGCGGTAGTGGTTTCTGATAGACCTGCATGGCCAACATGACAGGAGCGGCTGTGTTCCAGTTGTAGTACCTACAACAGATGACAGAGCGCGCTATGAAGCGTATATTTTCACCTCAGACTTCTATCTGACAAACAGAGCCGACATATTTGATTCTGAAGGTGAATTGTGACTCCTGTGACAGTTATTTGCTTTCTTGCTGAGAGTTAGATGAGAAGATCAAAATCACTCTTGCGTCTGTATGTTAAATATGAAGCGCAGTAATTGCCTGGAGTCTCAGCTGGTTGCCTAGCAACCTTACAATCATCACCTTACATATCACACTTTGGTATTGAATAGTAAAGCAGTACATACTTGTTTCCTATCTTGACCACCAGGTTAGGGTCATCGATAATAGAAGGGTTTTCAGAGAACTGCTGGTAGGAAATTGCCCTCTCCTGGAACTGCTCTGTGGTATGAAACACACACACACACACACACACACGGTACATACAGAGACGCAAGAACACACACAGATTGACAGATGTGTTTTAAAACGAAGAAGAGGGAAGAAGTTACAATTGAAAAGCACTGTAATCTTAATTTTTTGTCCTTCTCTCACATTCCTCATCCTACCTCTTGTGATCTCCGTGTTGTCAGTGAGTCCTCCGCACAAAGAGATGGCAACATGAGGCAGGTCCCCCACGTGGTCGGACAAACTGTCTACGCCGCTGTCCATCCCGCTGCTGCCTACTGACTGTGGGGACTGATTGGCGCTCCGCACTCCCATCATCATCATCTCGGAGTCCCCTCTCATTGAGCTACTGCCTCCGTCACTGAGGAGAGAGAAAAATACAAACATCTCTGAAAAATACTGTTGTGATGGTGTAGGTCAAATAAACACTAGCCTAAAGTGCCTTAGTAGTAAACTAAGACAACTATGGCCACCACAATTATGTTACTGTGATAATTAACTACTGTAAGCATTTAAAATAAGTTGCAGACTGAAAATGAATCTGTTCAGATTGCACCTTGGCCCATAAAAACAAACTATTTTCCTATTTTCTCTAAATGTAGCATTTGAATGAAGTTGCATGATTCTTGCACTTTTTTTCTTGCACCCACATTGATTGATTGAATGCACTTATTGTAAGTCACTTTGGATGAAAGCATCAGCTGAATAAATGTAATGTAATGTAATGTAGTAGTGGTTAGCTATACACTGTAAAAAAAAACAGGTTTTTTTTACAGTTTTTTTCAAGAAATTTTACATTTTTTGTCTGTATTTCAAAATGACAGGAAAAAAATGTAAAAATTACATGTTTGTTGTGATTTATATGTAAATGGTCTTACATTTACAGTATTTTTTGTAATCACAATCATAATTATCTGTATTGAAGCTTTTTTTAGCATTTTTAAAGATAATTATTCTGTTTTTTAGAGGTTTATGATTAACAATTAATTTATGTTAGAAGAAAAGGATTTCATGGAATTCTAAAAATATTTCTTGAAAAAATACAGATTTGCTTTGCAAAATTTCTAAGAGTTAATGTAAATTTGGGCTTTTGCAATGTAAAATTACATGTTTCATTTGTGATTTATATGCAAATGGTCTTAGATGTATGGTGTATGACTATTCTAACAATAAATATATGTTAAAAGTAAAATATTTCTTGTAAAATTACAGTAATAAAGACTAATTATATAAAGATAATTACTGGGTTTTTTTACAGTTTATTTATGTTAATTAAAGGACAGCATTTTTCTGTTTTTTAACAGACATTTTCTGGCACCCCTGCTGCCGGAAAATTTCTGTTATTTTACACTTTTTTTTACAGTGTAGCCATAAATCACAAAAATAGTCAAACAGTAATTGATTACTTCTGAAATAATAAGTCTTCTCAACTCTTTGGAATCCTGCTGAGGACCTCCATGGTGGCTGCTAGAGGGTGAATTACACCACACGAAAGCCCTTTATACAGTAGGTGTGTGTGTGTTTGGGGTGGAGTATATGTTTTACTCATATGAAAGCATGCACAAACATGTTCGATACATGTATACGTTCATTACTGAACCTTTTAGGGAAGTAGAGAGCAGCTACTTCAGGCTCCAGCTCTGTAATGTCATCCAGGTATACGCCGTCAGCACCAAGGTGTTGGCTTCTCTTTTCTAATCAGAGACAATATTACACATCATCAGTATAGCAGTAGCATGATAATGAAGCATATGGACACTTTGAGTTCAAGAAAATCCTTTGTACTGTTTGCGATAGAGCACTGATACCTTTCCTCTTGGATGGTGAATCAGTTCTTCTGATGGGACTTCCTCTATTCCCGCCTTCTTCAAGATGATCGAGGAGAATCCTGGGAGACACTGAGCAGGCTGTTAAACCCTCCATCTCTGCACACGAAGGCCCAATGCTTTCCACCTCTCTCCCTATAGAAATAATTAAAAAAAACACATTAAAGAGTCTACTGATGCATAAAAACAAGGCTGTGGGTCACCAGGATATACTGATAGATGAGGTTAACTTTTCCACAAGGATTCTGCAATTCTACAATCACTTATTTTACCACTTGACTCCTCTGGCTGCAAAAATAAGTCTGATTGTATAGAAGTCTATGAGGAAAATGACCCTACTTCTCACTTGATTTATTACCTCAGTAAACATTGTAAACATGAGTTTATGGTCTCAATCGCTAGTTTCAAGTCTTCTTCAATACAGCATGATGTTCATTTAGTAAATTATTGTCCCATTTAGAGTCAAAGCACTATGTTTTAGGGCGTGGCTACCTTATGATTGACAGGTCGCTACCACGGCGTTGTCTGGTCTAGGATTTGTCTGTGTTTTTGTCGTAGAACTTTAACCCTGTCACAGTGTGTTTTCAGTTCATGAAAGTTAATTTCAACAGTTTTGGTCGCCTAAAAATGTCTTATTCAGCGTTCGGTTGTCCTTAGCTCCACCCTCTCCTGTCACTTCTGGTTGCAGAAAAACAAGATGGCGATGGCCAAAATGCAGAAATGGAGGCTTCAAAACAGCAGTCCACAAACCAATGGGTGAGGTCACAGTGAATACGTCCACTTCTTATATACAGTCTATGTTAGCAATACATGAATACATTACCTTGATAAATGAATAATAATACAACTTATATAATTGTTGATTATTTTAGGCCATAATGTCATTTTAGTCACTCGTACAGAATACTTTGCACATTACAATTAATTTTGTCTTCTATATAACTACCATGCTCACCTCCAGCCCTGTCCCCAGTGGTTAGTCCGACCCCGGTTCCATTTTTGCTTTCTTCAGTGTCCTTGTCCCCACCATGAGCATCGGTCTCCCCTGGCTGGGGAGCATAGAGAGTGAGGGAGGGGGGTCCGGTGTCAATGATGGCTCTGAAGTGAGTGCTGGAAGACACCGGGATGGAGACGGCTGTGACATGGTCCTGCTTCAGGTGGGAAGTCAGGAAGGACGGCTATGAAAGAGAGAGAGAGAGAGATCAAAGTTGTTACACGATATATTTTGTGTGTACTTTCCTTACCTCCATTTATTTCTCTATTTTGGGAAATACACTTTTTGCTTTCTTTAGATGGGAAGATTGATACCACGCATGGTAAATATGTGGCTGGAGCCAGCAGTCTGTTTGCTTAGCATGAAGAAATAGGAAATAGAGGAAAACAGCTGGCCTGTTTCTGTCCAACAGTCACAAAATCCACCTAGCAGAAACTCTAAAGCTCACTAATAATCCAACTCATTAGACAGGCGTTATCGGTGGATATAAGCCTCATAAATGTGGGTCAGCAGGGCCCTGCTACAGCCAATATTAGGTTTTATAATCTATTCACATGGTAGATCACCAAAAGAAGGTATAAAAGAAGACGACAGCAACCTCCAGTGGCCATAGTAATTATGACAGGAGCAGAAGCAGAAGTCAGGTGCTGTAGTATAGACAGTGTGAAACTCCATAAGGTGTGGAGGTTGAGGGTGATGGATGGGGCACAAAACACAGGGCTTTCACCCAGGAGACTGATATTCACATCCCATGTGAAACCAACAACGTGTAGTTGTTTTTGTGTTCACAATCAATGTTATTCTCTAAACTTAACTATTCCTTTAATGGTAGTGAAATATTTACAATACTAATGTGTAGAACTAATACAACATGCATATGGTTTTGAAATCTGCATAAAATATGTACTTTCTGCAGGGGTGTGTGTGTGTGTGTGTGTAGATACCTGGGCAGCCTGTGGCAGCTCCCCCCAGGTCCACAACATCTCAGGGTTGTCTTTGTTCTGATTGGATAGCTCTGAGTCGCTCTTCGGCGTTGATGACCTAGAATCATCGTGGCTGCAGGGAAAGTGAAAGACACTTGAGTTAAATCAGTTTGTACTCGTTATTTCATATAAAGTACCTTTAATATAATTAACTTCAAAATACTAGAATAAAATAAAGCAGAATATTTAAATAATTTCCAAATATTGTACTGTTTCCTGTAAACTGTGAGTTTTCCTTCATTAGTGCGTTACCTAACAGAGGAGAGGTGAGAAGCCTGCTGAGGACAAGAGATGGACAGACCACAGGGATAAGGGATGGAGAGAGTCTCCTTGATCATGTGACTACAGAAAGATAAAAAAGACACAGAAAGATACACAAAAACAGAAAAAGAAGATGAGGAGAGGGAAAGAGAGAGTGACAGAGAGTGTATGATTATCATATACTCAGAAAACAAATTAAAAATACTTTGTACAATATGAACAGAGTAAAAAAGAACTGAATAAAGGTCAGGAAGAGTTTACCAGACAGTTAAACCAGACGAGACTAAGTTTAAGTGTGTATCTGTCTGTGTTTTGTGTCAAAGTAATACCTCTGTGGACGGATCCAGTCAGTGCTGGGGTGTGTGTGCGTGTTGGCTGTAGACCCCTGATCACCGTACACTGGTCTGAACACAAACACACACATGCAGGGAGATGTCAGTCATATGCACACACACATTATTTCACAGCCTGTGCACACACCATACTGTATAAATAGTGTCTCTGCAAATCCAAATAAAGTAAAACAAGTGATTTATTTATGCTAATAAAATGTTCCAACACCAATAACAGTCTGTTTATCTCGTCATAACTTTGGAAAACTACCTTGCCAGCCTGTTTGAGTAACCACAGTATTAGGCATGACATGAGGAAGACACACATTCTTTCCTGTCTTTAAGGGTTTCTGGAATTTTCCGGCACTAACATGTGGTTAACGTCCTAAAAAAAGAGCCATTATTTCAAAGAGACAGAGAAAACTGTGGGAACATATCCCTGAAGCGCGTCCCACAAACAGCAACAGAGCTGGTTTTCAAAGCTTCACACACCTACGTAAACACAAACATGTACACACATGCAGACACATTTTATCTCCCTAATTGATTCCTAAGAATTTAATTTGAATCACTAAAATGATTCTACCGAATTGAGAGAGAAGAATATAAAGAAACTAGGGCTGTCGAACGATTATTTAATTGCGAGTAATCGCAAATTAATCACATTTTTTATCTGTTCAAAATTTACCTTAAAGGGAGATTTGTCAAGTATTTAATACTCTTATCAACATGGGAGTTATTTAGCCTCCTTTGTGACAAGCTAGTATGACATGGATTCCTTAGGTTTTCTAGTTTCATATTCACTCAATATCTTCACTTTAGCTTTAAAACTGAGCCCGCTACAACCTAAATTTTCGCAAGTTGCGTTAATGCGTTAAAGAAATGAGTGGCGTTAAAGCAAATTTGCATTAACACGTTGTTATCTCGTTAACTTTGACAGCCCTAAAAAAAATATGTGGAATATCATTAGCTTTGTAGGTACCAAAATTGTGTTATAAACATAAGTATTGGACCTGATGATGGCGCTAGATGATTAGTGAGGGTATCACCAAAGTCATTACAACTCATCCTAAGGAGGACATGGTTGTTTGTTCAAAATGTCATGGCATCAATCCAATAGCTGTTGAGATATTTCAGTCTGGACCAAAGTGGTCGACATTCCTACCCACAGAGCCACACTGCTATAAATGGACAAATTCCAATTTTAGCATTAACCGAATATCTTTTTTTTTTTATTCCTGTTCTTCTGAATCATGTTGCCCTTTTTTAGATAGTGAGAACAGACACTTACACACTCATTCATGCCTGAAAAACATAAACACACAAACACACATAGTCTCTCTGCTTAACACAATTAGAGGGGTTATTGGCATCTGCTGGTTCATCTGCTTCACAAACAGCATTGTGACTGCTGACGAAGGTTGTTTACCACAGCGATGGAAGAGACTTACTGGCATTTAATAATCCCACTCTCTCACACACTCACACACACACACACACTCACACACACACACACACACACACACACACACACACACACACACACACACACACACACACACACACACAAATATCAACATAATGACATAGAGAGAAGGCCCTTTCAAAACTCCTCTAACAGTCTCCAACAATTTTAATATGACAGAAACAAACACCCATAAGCTGCTGGCTCAGATATACCAGGTATACTACGGTATTTCTGGTTTTCGGTCAATCCCGAAAGTCTAAAATGTTCAAATTGAAACACACAATCAAACAGTCAATTGTGTGTGTACACACACACACACACACACACACACACACACATACACACCTGCTGTCACCCTCTCTCTCCTCATCCGAGCTCAGGTCAATAGTAAACATGTCCTGGTCGTCTGAGAACTCTTCCCCGCTCTCCTCTCTCCTCCCTCCTCCTCCTCCGCTGCCCGCCTCTGGCCGTGCCTTCCTCCTCCTCTTCCTTCTCTTCTTCATCATCCCGCCATCACCTTGCTGCACTCCCAGACTCTGGACAGGAAGTGAGCCGCAGGGGATGGTGTCTATGTGATGTGAGAGAGTAGCATCAAAACTGTTAAAAAAAAAAAAGCACACACATCTTCAAAAATTCCCCAAATGTCTTTTTTCAACAGGGCCTACCATGGTGACGAGAACTGCCCCGGCCCAGCGCGGACTCCATTAACTCTGCCCCCGTTGACATGATGGGTGACGTCGCTAGGTAGGACGGAACAATTTCCTGTCAACACAGAAACATGACATGATCATTTGAGGTCATCAAATATCATGATTAACTTCTTACTCAAACTGAAATTAACAGTGTTTGATGAAGGTAAAGTGGGGAACAAGATAGAGAGCCTACAGCTGCTGTAGCTCGGCACAGGGCTTTGAGCTACATGCTAACACTGGGATGGCAACATGCTCACAATGACAATGCTAACATGTCTTGCAGGTGTAATGTTTAATATTTAGCTTGTTAGCATTTTGCTAATTAGCACAAAAGTATACATTCAATTGAAACTTCACTGTTAAGTGAACATTTTGAATAAAAATGGTGATGGATGAAAAGTCAGGGGGTGACCAAAATCATTAGGCCTATTCACTTAGGACCACGAACGTCCCAAATTTCATACTAATTCTTCAAGTAGTTGCACTAAACCCAAAGTACAGCTGATGGGAATGTCATTAGTTTAGCAGGTATTTGATCAGTTTTGACCTGATGATGGTGCTACATGAAAAGTCACACAATCACCAAGGTGAACAAACAATTTCTTTTATCCTGAGGGGGACATGAAAGTGCGCTCCATATTTCATGGCAATCTATTGAACGGTTGTTGAGAAATTTAACTTCAAACAACAAATGTCAACATGCTGGTGTTGCTGGGGGCAAAGTCTGAGAACGATGAATGGCTCTACAAAATCTCAATGCAATCCATGTAATAGTTGTTGAGATATTTCAGTCTGGAGCCACGCAGCTAGCTTGACTAAAAAATATGATATGCATATGTGTTATACCACAAAAACACAGCATTGTGGAGTACAAACTGAGTGTTGCTGATCGACGAGACAGATTTTTTTTCACATGCAAGTCTACATAATCTGGTGGGAATTTGGGTTTGAGCTCAGATTAGTAAAATCACAGATTCACAGTCTCTGGCATAGCCTATAGTCATTGCAGTGAAAGAGAAATAGAGAGACACAGAGACAGAGTAGGGAAGATAAAGAGATGATCCAAAGAGTGCAGACTGACACATGCCTTGCAGTGCACGTGTCATGACGCAGTCCATCGTAGCCCAATTCATTTTGATGGGAGAGTAAAGAGGACAGTGCTCAGGATGTGTACTATGCCAGGTCACTGCTCATCTGTTCAGAGTTCTAACCTTGCTGGAAACATCCAACCCCAAAAGCACTTTTAGTTCAATTAAATGTTTTTGGATGCCTCATTCTCAATATATTAACTAATCTATTAACATAACTCTTTCTCTCAAAACTAGACGTGTTATTTCTGTGAATACAATTTTCTGCACAAAACTGAATCTACCTGCATCAAGGAAATGTGTGACGTATGAATTCTGGTTTCAGATGGACTATCATTTGAGAAAAAAACACTTCACCCATGAAGCAGACCAGCAATATAGTGTCTGTTTATACACTACAATAACTAGATGACATGTTGTAATAACTGAGATTATTAGAGAGAGACATTTCAAAGTAACCATATGAAGATAAATGACAGCATGTGGGTTTTATTACCACAGGTATTCAGAGATTCCTGATGTTCTAGCCTGAGGATTAATTTGGTTAATGTTTCCAATGCGGAATCTATTTGCCAATATACAAGCCCTGACAGATCCTCAAATTTAACTTTTACGCCCTGAGGAACAGAGAGGGAGTCGAGGGAGGTTGGGTAGAAGAGGCACAGCAGATCTGGCTTGATGCCAAATAGTTCCTTAAAAATGTTGTTGATCTTTTTTCCATTCAAAGTGGTGAGACAATAACTTTACTGACAGATGGAACAAAAACATTAATGGAAGATAAATCATTTGAAACTGAAGCAGACCATACTATGGCAATCATCCGTGCATGTTTTATCTGTGCTTTAGTGCAGTACAGTACGGTATATGTTGTATGTGCTGTCTGCCTATCTGCGCCTCTGCATGTCTTGTTTGTCTTGCTCCTATTTCACTATCTGTAATGTCTGTCTCGTCTCTCTGGACAGCACACAGATCAGTGACAGACAGTTTCTGAGTGCAGTCTGTGTGCAACCGACTGTGGGGAAGGTGAATTTGGCAGAGCTGTAAATAGCTCTCTGGTGGTTTTCCACTCTGGGGAGGAAAAGTTATGTCAAGGAGAGATTTTGACCCAAACAGTGGGACGGACATGGCCAAAGAGAATTTGCAAATAATTCCCAGTGTTTGTTTGAATTTGAAAAAGCGTCTAAGGCATTAAAACATACTTTATTTCCCATCCATTTAAGACTGAGGCATTACAATATTCTTGCAGGACCCACTCTAAAGAGCACCCATGGCACCTATCAATGGATTGACTGATTGACAGACAGGGAGTATTGAAAGCAGATTTAGACCATTCTCTCAGATTAGGAATTAGATCTTCTCAGATTATGACATATTCCTCTGAATTCCTAATGGGAAACGTAGCCAACACTCATCATGCTCACCACTCATCCTTGTTTCGCTCAGACGAGCGCTCCCCCTCATGTCCCTGACCCTCCGACTTCCCATGAATCCTCGTCTATCACTTTACAGACTCAGTTGTCAACACAAAAGAAAATGTTCCCAGGTCAGATTGTTTTCTGCTCTATTTGTATTTTTGCTACACATACTTCCATGTAACATGACCTACTATGGATGAAGCTATTTAGCGAGGACTTTTGTATTGTTTTGAACAGTTACCCAAATTCGGTACAACTCTAGTTTGACAGATAACGTCTCAGAAGATTGGACGTTTGTCAAGTATTTTATTACCAATCACATTGCCAGTGACATTGTCACATTGTCACAGGACTCCACATGATGAATGGGCGATGTGTTTCCTGGGTGCATACCTCATAGCACACACGGTGACGCACATGGAGGATGCTTTATTTAAAGTGCCTTTTAAGTGCATACAATTTTTAGTTTCTGCATCCCTATTGAGAACTGAACCCTGAACTCTGGCGCTGATGCCAGCAATGCAGGTCACATGCACATGAATAAAACAGGAGATGAGAAGAGGTGGTTTGCATTAGAAGACAATAACCATGGTGGCTACTGAGTTTCTATTAGCAATGCATACATAGGAAAACAGCATATAACTAGATGTTGCTCAGTTGTTGTCTGACAGAGAAAAAAAGAAAATAAGATTTCCACAATCATGTTAAAATGTTACGAACTGTACACTGCTTGTTTGTGTCTGTGTGTGTGTGTGTGTGTGTGTGTGTGTGTGTACATGTGCACGCGCGTGCATGTGCGTGTGTGTGTGTTTATGCTTTCTGTCTGTCCTGATGGTTCATTTCCAGGAAACTAAAGTCATGCTGGCCAACAGGATGCCACACGGGGACAAAAGCTCTTGTTCCCTCTTGTTCTTCATCTTATATTTCAGCTGATGTGCTGACGTCTTTATCTGCTTTTGTACAAATAGAATCTCATATTATCAGATTGTTTTCCAAAATTTCAAAAATAGATGTCATTATCCATGTGTCCTTTGACTGGTAAGGTCATTCATCTCTCTGCCAGGATCTGTTTCCCCATATCATCACATCATTGTATCTGCGTTTACGTATAGAACTTTTTGTATTTCTTGGTTTGTTTCGTCTTTGTGTGCTTTCTTTCTTCTCTTGCTGTCTCTTCTATCATCCATACACTTCCTCCCTGGTACACTTTGTACTTTGTTATTGTTTGCTTGTCTCACTGTACGGCATTGCTTGGAGTAGAACGGATTTGATGCTCTAAACCTGCACTTGCACTGCAGTGTTTTAATGAATCAGGCTTATTTGTCAGTAGAACACATTGAAGCGTGTACCTTGTGGCATCTTGATGAAGTAAAATATTAGTGCTGCCATGACTAACTTTCCCGGGTTATAAAATCCAGCCTCTAAGCAGTATAAACAATGTATAAACAGTGTATAAACACACTCACATCACAGGAGTTGTACAGCCAGGCTGCTGTTGAAAAAGCCTAAGATTATAATTTCTAATTTCCAGACACATTTATACTGAATACATTCACTTGAGAAAAAAATTCTGCTCTGTTTTTCTGGATAAACGAGACACCTCAATATCCCAAGAGAAGCTTTCATTTACATGAGAGCTCGCCTGCATGGAAGCAAACATGTCCCGTCTGTTTAGTTTCATATATTTTGGTTTGGGTTTGAGACATTGGAAGATATTAATGTCTTTAAGTAGTAGCCTACAGATGGTATTGTTATCAGTTTGTCGACTTTGCGCCGGCACATCAGGACCTTACAGTTGTCTTGACGTAAAGCACATTCTGATCTGTTGGAGATTACGGTGTTTCTCCAGGATCAGTTGAACCGTTATGGCATGCTTCATGGATATAAGATGATGCATCTGAAATGCATTCATGCTAGTTATGTGGTGACTCAAGACACAATCAGGCAATTGTGCCTCAGTTGCACTCATGTCATTCATAGGTTTCTCAGCGCTGGATTAAATTAAACAGGCGGGACACGTTTGCTTCCACGGAGTCGAGCTCTCAAGTAAATGAGGACTTCTCTTGGGATTTTGAGGTGTTTGGTAAATTCGGAAAAACAAGAGCTGAATTTTTTCTCAGAGTTATAAGATAATAATCTCCTTAATTCAGAATTCTTCATTCCTAGTTCCCAAAGTCCCCATGAAGTAAAATAACTTGTATGTGTGCTGTGTCCCTCTGCCTGGAACCCTTTACAATTAGACATAAAATTGTAAAAATCGGTCCATCTGTGTGAAATCGAATCACTGTTGCAGAAACTTGTTACTTTTCTTCTGCCTGCCGATGTTTTGGGGGTATTTCAAGATCTTGATATACAGAATTAGTCTTAATACAGTCAGGTGTTGATTATTTTTATGGTTTCAGACAACTCTTGGGTTGTTTTAAGGTGCCATTCATTAAGTTATTTTTACGGTGAAATCTTTTACATGATTCTATTAGAAATGTTATTCATGATCGTATTATTGCATTTCCGTTTAATTCTGATTTTGTGGCATATTTTGTGTTATCAAGGACAGGACACTTGATTTTGCACTTATTGAATTCATAGAAAAATTACCTTTAGATCATTCCGTTATGATTTTTTTTGGCCAAACATCACACTAGTACTGTATGGTGATGACAGGCCGATCACTATTAAAAGATTTTGAAGCCTCCACCAGCAGCTGCCCGGCAGTCTCGTGTTGAATCTCAGACTACAGGAGAGCAGTTCAATTCTGCCTCCTTTGGGCTTGTCTAGGCAGTAAAACTAGAGATCTAAACCTGATAATTAAAATGACAATGACATTTATTTGAAGTGGTGAAATCAGTTAGAACTATCATAATGCAGGAGGGTAAGAATTGAATGTATTCGCTACGACTACTAGTCCACTCAAGCACTTTTTGAGTTTATTTTAGTTCAGCCTATACGACCTTCATCTCTTCATGTCAGCAAGTTATGTTCCATCCTATATTTGTGTGTGTGCTCTCTGACGCAGAGCAACAACTCTGTCAATCATTACTCACCATTGTGTTCTCGGTCTCTTCAACGAAGAAGGCCTCTCCATTCTCTCCAAGCTTCATCTGCAAACTCACCGGCTCTCCATTAATTTCAATGTCCACCTGCAGGACACAATAATAACCCTTTAAATTAACATGATTAACAGGATTTTGTGTTGATATATTTAGTGATATTACCAATTAATCCAAATAATTATCCATCTCAACAATTACTGTATTTTGTGTGTAAATTATTCACAAAGATGTAGAAATTCATTCACACAGTGTTGGGGTGATGTACTGTCATTCATTTTTAATGTACTGTAATGCAGCATTGTTGCAACGTGTGAATTTGTCATGAAAAGTAACTACGATTTTGAATGCCAGGTTTTTACTTGTAAAAGGGTATTTTTTTACTCAAGTAAAAGGCCTGAATACTTCTTGCACCACTGATTAAAACGTTGCTCTTTATGCTGTTGTCAAAATATGTGTGAGCAACAGTCTCTGAGCTGCCGATGAAAAAGAAAAAAGAAAGCGAGAGTGGAAGCGTGAGGGAGACAGCACCCTATTATCTCACCACTTTCTCACGGGAACGCAGCACGCCCATCTTGCCGAAGCGGACGTGGAAGGGGGAGCACTGCAGGGAGCCATCGGGCTGCTGGACGACAATGACATCTATACATCCAGACAGTGTTGCAGGGTTGAGTCCCCTGTAAAGCTCCTTGACCTGCACAAACACCTGGCCCGCCAACTGACCCACATAGTTCATGGTCTGTATCTGGAGACAGAAAGGAAAGGAAAGAGGGAGAATTTTAGTTGATTACTTTCCCACAAAGACGCCTCTACTTTTTTTCTCTTTTTTGTCCATTAAATTTGATTTTATTTACATTTCCAGCCTTTAACGTATGCATGGCATCACACACTGGCAGGACAAATGACCTTTAATGGACCTATTGGCTGTCGTGGATCATACTCTTGACAGATGAGATGTTCTGTGTAACCACAAGGCCTCCCTGCCACATTAAAATACATTATTGATCCACTGAGTGTGATTACTGCCACCACATGCCAGCTAATCTTGCAATCTCTACTGAAACCATAAACAATGATTGTGTTCTTGTGGTGTTGCTGAGCGTGGTGTTTGCGGTTGCGATTGGTGGGTGCAGGGATGTTAAAACATTCAGCTTTTCCTAAAAAAAGACGTTTTGTATGTTTTTGTAATGCTAATACACTCCATCGGGGACGAGAGTAATCGTGTGGTGCTGTGCCAGTCTCTCTGATCCACAGCCTCTAATGCTCTCTGTCGAGAATGCCAAACACGGCCCTGGAGAGAGACATGCAGACAGGGAAACACATTCACTGGGCTGCGAAATGGGTGGTTGTTGAGAGAGAGAATAGTAAGAAAAAATACATTCAGCGTTTCCAGGAGAAATCAATTCTACTCTTTATACTTATTAATAGATAAATAGATATTTCAGACAAATATTTAAACATAGAAAGACTATGTGAGTATTTAAAATCAACATGCTAGGCTACATTATACACCAGCTAATGGTCCTGTGGGAGCAACTGCAGACATCAGTGAGAGTACAGGGTAAACATATTTTATTGAGTGCGTTGCAAAATATCTAAAGCCACTTTTCTTCTGTTGTGCAATGCAACCGAATCAATGATGTGCCTGATCACGCCAAACACATGTCATTAAACTACGTGCCATTGGTGCTTCTTTGGCTTCAAACCAGGGTGAAAGCATCACATCAGATTCTGCTAGATGACTTGGATAGAAAGCCATTCAAAAGAAAAGGAAACAAAATAGAAAGAAAGAAAGAAAGAAGGAAAGAAAGAAAGAAAGAAAGAAAGAAAGAGACATATAATAGGATAGAAAGTGAGGAGGAATGGGTTAAGAGGATGAGAAAAAGAGTGAAATTCTGAAGAAACAGAAAAGAAGGAAGAATAAGAAGGAGGACTCTGGAGAAATGGATAACATTAGCTAATGTTAAGAGGAAATTGAGGGGAGATATGAAACAGAAAAGCTTTTTCATTGGAAAAATGACAAATATATACACACACAGGCAGATAATATGGGAAGTCTTATAACAAACTGTCCCTTCAAATCTCCACCTGCCACCTGCTTATGCTGACTCAGATACTGGCATCCTCGATCTCTCTGTCTCCACACACACACCTACAGCACACACACACCTATTATTACAGCATGCCTAGGGGACAGATGGCTCAATATTTTGGCAGACCATGTGAAAACATTCTTATGACGAGGATGATCTGTTAACACCCATCAATTACTGTGAATCTCGAATGGGACTCTAATGACTCAGCATTATTCTGTTGTACATCCGACCCAAGTGTGACATTCAGTCTCAACGTAGGCTTGTTCTGGCCAGCCGGCTATACAACACACTACAACACTGTCACTGAACCAATGAATCCACTCTGTCCAGACTGAACCTCATGCTTAAATCACATCAAATTAAATGTGTAGGTGTGTTTACTGTTTACAAAAATGTCAATATACCTATGAATACAGGAACTAACTTAAAAATTCTACTCTGTCTTTTGACAGGTCACTCAATCCAAATTATAAGAAGCATATTTTCTAACTTAAAGCAGTAGTGGGTGGAATTGGAGCAAATATGATTAAAAAAATATTTTTATAAAATGGTCACTATAAAATGATAGTAGTGCATGAGACAGGTAATCTGAAAAAACAAAAAATCATGTGCCTCTGTGTACTCTGGTGCTCCTAATGGCATCTGCAAGATTTCACAGACCGGAGGAAAACAACCAATCAGAGCCGAGCTGGAGCCTTGCCATCTCTGAGCAGCTGTCAATCACTCACAAACTCCGATCAAACGGTCAAACTAGGCAGCGCTGATCAAATGCGAATCAATATTCTGTATACTATTTGTTTTCAGAAACATCTTGTAGTGTACTATTTAGCTGCAAAATGAGAAAGTTTGTGACCCGGCAGCCATGTTGAGATCAGTTGAGGAAATACCAAGCACCGCCCACCAGCCGGAGCACAGCCAATAGGAACGCTCTCTCTCTGAAATGACCTGTGATTGGTCAAAGTCTCCCATCACAGTCAGGATTTTTTCAAAGCCTGAAAACAGAGCCGTGAGGAGGTGTAGGAGTCTAGTTTTCTCTCAGAGCACTTGAATTACAATATTTGAATTAATATATAAGGTTATTATGGAATTTTTGCCCAATGATGCCAAACATATTTTGCCTACTGCAGGTTTAAGTGATATCTATCCATGCAAACAGTTTTGGTTTTCCTATATCCATTTTCTACTACAGTGGAAATTAGTTCCGATTAAACTATTCACAGAAGGTTATCCACAGTAACCAAAACAGTTTCTAGAAAATAAAATGCTTTTCAATGCTATGAACTCAAAAGTAAAAGTACCTGCATGGCTAGATACCACAGCAGTGAAAATATGTCTGTTTCCTTCTTTTTTTTGTTATTTGCGTGACCCTTTAATCTCTGTGACTTATTGCTCAATAACTGGGAGTGGGACTGTTTGACAATGATTACATAATTATTTGACCCCTGGCACTTTATTGTCTCTGTCTCACAAACACACACATGCACATGCACTGATTCATGGACATGCCACAGACCTGATATCACTGTCAACATAGAGCACGTGCACACGGATGGGACCATTCAAACACACACACCCACACACACACACACACACATATACATACATACATACACACACATACGACCAAAGCCTTGCCCACTCTTCCATGAAATCTCCGTTTAACAGCCAATCACAATGCTTCTCCATTATGTAACAGCCAATCACGAGACAACTTGTAGGGTCATTGAAATGCAATGAGATTTTCTGTATAGTTTTACTAAAGAAACAACAGTAAAGGAACCTGCTCTTATTAATTATTATTATTAATTATTAAAAGTTAGTAATATAGAACTCCAATGTCACTCTCACTACAGCACAGACATAAACAGAGGCAGACAGAGGGATTTACAGACAGATGATGTGAACAATTATCCAATTACATCCATTTAATGTGACTGGAGCAGCAGTCTGATACTCTGGGATTACTGAGGACAAAAACATCAATGCATTTATACACATTTTTTAATACTACATATTTCTAATCATGCATGACCTCATCCTCTATAAATAGGCAACATAAATAGAAGGAAATGTCGTTTTGGTTGACATGAAAACGCCCATGTTGAAGCTGAATACCAAAGGAGATAAACATGAGGTTCATTCTGTGATTGTAGTATCATGTGTGGCCTGTGAGGCGACATGTAAACATCTGCACAACATCTGGGGTGAGGCTCTGCAGTCTGCACCGAAGAGCTTCATTCAAACACATCAGAGCTTGATAAAACACTGAATAAATATGCTATTTTTGGTTGTTTGATATTGCCCTATAACAGCAGGTTACAGTGCAGCAGCAGTCAGACTCACATTATTTATTGATGTCGCTCTTCGCTCCAAAATCCTTCCGCCATGCAAATGCTTCCACCGAGACTTGCTCTCTGCAGCGTTTATAGTCCGTTACCGGTCAGTCTGCACATCACATATTGTCTCTGTAACGCTTCTCTGACAGCTAATCTTGACTTGTCTGCTCGAGGCTGCTTCGCTATTTAAACCACGGTTAAAATATTCCTCCCACCGACACTCAGACTGCTCACACGGAGCCATCCGATTGGCTGAGCCGGCGCTGACGTCACACCTTGTTGACTGAAAATTTCCCTCTTAAAATCAATTATATTTATTATATTATGACTCTATGTGATGTTATACTATTTCTTTATTTACTATTAATACTTCGTTTCTATTATTTTTTTTAAACTTATTTATTTATTTATTAGTTTATTTGACAGGGACAATACATACACTGTTAAGAATATCCCAGTAAAATAACGGTAAAGAACTGGCAGCAGGGTTGCCTTTATGTTACTGTAAAATTAACATTATTATACTGTCGCTGAAATTTACAGCTTTGTACTGTTAATGAAAAATATAGTTTGTACTTTTTTTTTTTATTAATTTCACAGTATTTTACAGTTAATTTACTGTTTGAAGATACATTATATAGCTGTTTTTCACCTTTCTTTTACATTACCTTACTGATTTGTTTTAATGCATTATTTAGGTTGTATTTTGTATTTTTTGCCTAGATGAATAGACTAAGCAGGTTACAGACATATAGTCACACTAAATACAGTTAAAGGCACTTGTTAGGAAAAAGGCTATAATAGACTTGTTGATACGTTTCCCTAATGTCTGTGTATAGCTGACTACAAGCACAGAATGCAAACCAGAACAACATGTGAGTGAAGAACACTGATTTCCAATCATGTACAATGTACAAGCCTCACATGAGCAGATCAGGTCCCAGAATTAAAAAAATACTGCATGAAACTGTTACTGATGATACTTTAGACAGCTGATCAGCAGTAAAGTGCTGTTTTTTAAGAATGCATTATAGTTCAGTTAAAGAATGGCCTATGAGAGTAATTTAACAGGTTTTCTTTTGCATTAACAGTAAAGCACTGTTTTTAGCAATAACAGGTTAATACTGTTGAAATCCTGCTGTAAATTAATAGCAATTGTTTACAGTGTAGGCATTGTTACACTTAATCAAAGTGTATGTGTATATTTATTATTGGAAATCAATTAACAACACAAAACAATGACAAATATTGTCCAGAAACCCTCACAGGTACTGCATTTAGCATAAAAATACGCTCACTGCAGCCCAACAGGCAACAACAGCTGTCAGTATGTCAGTGTGCTCACTTGACTATGACTTGCCCCAAAACTGCATGTGATTATCATAAAGTGGGCATGTCTGTAAAGGAGAGACTCGTGGGTACCCATAGAACCCATTTTCATTCACATATCTTGAGGTCAGAGGTCAAGGGAACCATTTGAACAAGACCATGACCATGACAGCAAATGCCAGTTTTTCCTCGCCAAAATTTAGCGCAAGTTCAGAGCCTCATTTAACCTCCTTCGTGACAAGCTGGTGTGACATGGTCGGTATCAATGGATTCCTCAGGTTCTTCTAGTTTCATGTGACCCCGCTACAACGTCTGAAAGATCGATTGCGTTAAAGAAATTAGTGGCGTTAAAGCACATTTGAGTTAACGCATTATTATCGCCTTAACTTTGTCAGCCCTAATAATAAATCATACTGATAGCTTTCAGATCACTTATAAGCCCTTTTAAAGAACTACTGCTGGGTTGCCATGTTGTGGCTGTCGTTATCCTCACTAAGACTAGCTAGAGCTAAAACTTGAGACATTGTTAACTACTTTCAAATCCAAGCTAAAGACCTACCTGTTTACCATTGCTATTAATTCATTTTCTTGTAAATCAACTTTATTCATTAGTTTGTTTTATTGTTCTTATTCTGTGTGCTTTTGCTTGCTTGCTTTTATTGTTTTTTTTAATGATTTGTTTATTGTGTAATCTGTAAAGCACTTTTGGTTGCTTCTGAGTATGAAATGTGCTACTGTATAAAAATAAATTGACATTGCCTTGTCTGCCTTGCTTCACCCAGCATGACACTTGATTTGTTGTTTAAGCTTTAACTAATCAGGAAAACCCCTCTAATGGACTATTTGACCTCTGACCTTCTGGAAAAGAGCTGCAGGGCATTTGGACCAAAATTCATTTAACAACGTATTAACATTTCCACCTGCAGACTTGGACCATTAAAGGTAGGGTTGGTAGTGCTGTTAAAATACATTTTTTGTCATATTTGATAAAAATATATCATTAAATCATTCCAATTTTTCAGCTTGTTTTTTCTGGACATCAATCCAAGTGCTTAGTTGTCATACAGAACAATAAATTAAAGGCATGAGGTTAAATGAGGTCAGTAAAATCTTGACAAGTTTACTTCTGTGATGCTTAAGTGTGATTACAGCATTACATTCCTCTTAATGTTAATGCTATAAATAGATACATTCTCTATCGTTTCCAATATTTACATATGAGCAGAATAATACACAACCAGTGAAAGCCCAGTTACCAAAACTACATACTAGCCTATAAGACAATTATAACAATCTTAGATTCCACAGAGTTGGCTAAATCTTAAAAAGCACATGCAGAACAAACAGTAAATGTCTGGAAGTCTTCCTATCATCATATGTATACTTGAAAGAAGAGCAACAGTATACAGTGTCCTTGTCCTTTACAGTGTCCTTGTCCTTATTCTAAAGAAATACAAGTGTAGTGTGGAGCAGAGGAGACAAGAATAGCAGTGACATTCAGAAGACTTTAAGGCATCTGTAGTTGAGCAACGTACTAACGTGTCTCAGTTTCCAAAATGTAAATCTACCCACTTGACCTGAGTGACTCATCGAGGCCAGACCAGGTTATTGTTCATTATATTATTCTTAGTATGTTTTGATTACCAAATAGCAGACGTCACTTTAGTAAATTAAGAATGTAAAGCTCATGCTGTTTTTTAAACTAAATATAGCATATGCAAGTTATACTTATTGAACTGTTCTGATGTAGAAACCCTAATTACCACAACTCTACGACTGCAACACTTTACTCTATCTTTGTGGCTTAATGTGTTCTTTCAGGAGGTTCCAGTTTGGCACATTTTGGGAAATACACTCATTTGCTTTCTTGCTGAGGCCATTAGATGAGAAGATTGATATCACACACTCCTAATAGTGGTATCGATCTTCTCATCTAACTCTCTGCAAGAAAGCTCAAACCATTCCTAAGAGAGGAAAATATCAGTGTTTTTTTAACACATATTGACATCTAACAAGTAATAAGAAGTGTAATGTATGTACAGTATATAGCCTGTAATGTAGTTGCTTCATTGTGCTGACAGATTAGAATAATATGGGTTAGATTTTGGCAGCTAAAGTGGACATTGCAAGGAACAACCACAATGCTAAATTGGTTGGAATAATCCTAGAAATAGCAAAAAAGACTCTCAAATTCTGGTTCTCTGACGACATCCCTGCACTGGATGATCGGTATAAGGAGGTATTCAGAATACTCCTTCTGGAAAAGCTGACCTGCACCCTTCATGACAATGTCGAGGGGATTTGTTAAGATATGGCAACCAGTCTTGGACATGGTGGACTCACCTGGACTAGACTTTGTTCTACCTAATTAGCATCATTGGAACGGACTACAGCATATCCTATTAATGTAATGTAATGCTGTGAGCCTGGTGGTGTTTCTGTGTGACTGTGTGTGTGTGTTTTATTATTTTTTTTGTGTATCATGTTTGTAAAGTTGTAAGTTTTTGTGTTGTGTATTGTTAAAGTTGTTCAAAACTATGAACAAATATGCAGAATTGGACATAATGTAATTGTTGAACCTCAATAAATAAAACAAATACAAATATGGGTTAGAGACAGAGAGAGGCCTGAGAAGAATATATATAGTGCTGGCTAGAGTGCTCCTGACGTATGTGCATATACCTATTTAAATATGCCCTTTACAGAAATAGAAGGAGGCTGCAGACTGGCACAGATACAGGCACTGTAATGGTAAACAAAAAGACGTCATGAAAACATATGTCTGTGTTAATCAACTTCTCTCTCTGCGTCTGTCTCTTTCCTTTGCAGAGTGCAACCGAGTATAATGATGACAGGATATCAATCAGATAAACCAGAGCAAAATAACTAATGGCATCAGTTCTATGCACTTCCAGACATGCTTAGATCTGCTCAAATAAACATGCAAATGTTCACTCACATCTATGATGCTGCAAAAACAGATTAAGCTCCTGAGCATAGTGTGCAGGACATCCTGTCATCAGCGTATTTATAGGTTTAATGCATGGCTGAAAACCAAAATTCCCTCAGGATAACAACAAAGTTAAAGATAGAAAGATTGCTGCTGCACAAACAAACACAACCGAGTTCCACTAAAGATTGGCAAACAATTACATCAAATTATACAATTTCTAGTGTCCTTTATGACTTAATGTTATTATACGTTCCTGATTTCTGTAATCAGATTATAAAAAGATTATGTAAAGTGTTATTCTCTGACCTCCGAGTCCAGCCCGGACACAGAGTTCCCACTTTAGAGAAACAAACAAAAGTATGCCTCCCCTGGCTGGCTTGTTGTTGCTCAATGATTCTGAGAACCAGCCCCACCAGTTACAGTACACTCACAACATGATAACGTAATACGACACATTTACACACACACAGCCACACACAGCGCAGAATAACTTTCTCAACACGTGAGCACTAAAGGAGAAGTAGGCGGAACAGCGTTCGAGGAATGTGAGAGAATGGGTCACAACATGTAGTACAGTTCATGACTCTCTGGATCAATTTCTGCTGTCAATCAATATATACACACACATTTGCACCGTGTAACTGTTGAACATGTGACTATTCACTTTGTCAGAGTCGCTGATGGACACACACACACACACACACACACACACACACACACACTCACACAATCAGCACCAGGCAGCCAGAGAGGGAACAAGGAAACACGTGTTGGGTTTTCTAAGAACTGAGTCATTCATCAGGGAGCAACAAGTAGCCAGAGGGACTAGAGGGGGAGAGGGAAGGGAGAGGGGGACACACACAGACTGACAGAGAGAATATGGAGATAGGAGGGTAGGCGGGAGAGGGAATTTGCAGAATGTTAATGTTTGCGTGGATGTGTGACAGAGAGACAACGTTGTAGAGGTGTGATAGAGGAGAAGAACTGGTTTATTTACTCCATTATGCAGCAGGTGGATTTACTAAGGCTTTGGTGCAGAAATTATATTTTTCAGTGATATCTATATTTAAAGTCCTACAAGTCTATCATGGATAACGCAATAAATGGATTTATAAATGGATTAGCAAAATAATATTTTATATCAAATTGTATTTATCTGCTTTTCTTTTGTGCTATAGTTTATCCATCCAAAAATCTGATTGTGTCTAGAAGGTAACTTGCCAAAATTTGCAAAAACTCTTGCGAGCCTCACTGCCCACCACCTATCCTGACCTTAACTATTCAAGGTCAATGCCTAACCTTAACCATCTTGCGAGCGTTTTGCAATTTGTGTGTCACCTTACTTCTAGACATGATCCTAAAATCTGTTCAGCATTTTGAGAAATAGATTAAGAGTTAGATAAGGAGATGGATACTACTAGGCTATATTGTTGGTATGGTAAATACGGTTAGCTTAGCTTAGCATAAACACTGGAAACAGACGGAAAAAGCTTGCCCTGGCTCAGTCCAATGCTAACAAAATCCGTCTACCAACACCGTTAAAGCTCACTTATTAACATGTTACAGCTACATAGTTCACATGCAGAAAGTGATCTCAATCTTCTCATGTAATTCTTGGAAAGAAAACAACAATGCAGTATTTCCCAATGTCAATTATTCCTTTAAAAGGGACAGTGTGCAGGATTTGGCGACATCTAGTGGTGTGGTTGCAGTTTGCAACCAACTGAGTACCCCTCCGCTCACTCTTCCCTTTCCAAGACTGCAATATTACATTACATTTCATTTCAGCTAATAAATCCCCCGAGATCCTTTAAAAGAAGTATATGCAGTGTGCTGCACAAAACATTTTTGAGATATTTAGTTCCTATCTGGGTTTAACCTCATGTACTTTTTAGTGCATCACATTGGCTGCATGTCTTTGAATTCAGCAGGGGTATCATTGAATCAAACAGAAGCATGTTTAAGTGTGAAGGAGATGAGACAGTAAACACTGACAAACACTTGTCTTTTGTGTAATTTCAGGAATTTCATTCATTACAGCTCATGTGTGGCCATGTGCTTTGTTTGCTCCCTGCATGCATGAACTGTAGTGTCTGTGTGTGCATGTATACGCATGTGTTTCTGCCTGTGTGTGTTTGTGTCCTCTATCGTTCCAGCCACCGCCCTGCAGTGTCACCTCCTGTCAGACATGTGAGAAGGAGAGGAAGGAAGGAGGTGGTTTGCTGTGACAAGGATAGCCTGATCTCTCCCAGGAACTCTCTCTGAGGTCAACTCTCTCTGAGGTCAAGAATGCCATCACCACGGAGATGGGGGTGTTTTTTTCAGGGGGATGGGCTGTATGAGCCAATCAGAGGGCTGCCTGAGCCACAGATCACAACTAAACTATTGAACCCGCCCCCAACATGGAGTCCTATCAGGCATTCCTCAGGTCTTAAGAAACATCTAATTAGCTTGGTTTCCAAGGCCAGACGTGGCTGCGCAAGGCTTTCTTACCACTGCCACCAATCAATGCTGGAACAACCATCTGCCTTATGATTTATTAGTAAAAAAGAAACATGACTGTCTCATTCAGTGCTATAAATTGACCCCATAGAAGGACATTTCTTCCCAACTCTTCACCTATAAACGGAAAAGCACATGCTGTCTGTGTGGCCACCGGCTGACAAACTGGAGTAACAAATCCTCTTATATAATGTGGAGTAGTTGTCAGATTCCAAGGGTTATTAGCATCATAAAAATCATGTTGTCTATGCAGCGCATATAGACATTGTGTTATCTTGACTTTAGCAATATACAACAGGCGATGGGGAAGTTTCATGGAAGCCTTGCACTCAACCAGAGGCTGTGAACAATATAGCTTTCTAAATTATATGTGTACTGTACGTGCATCATTCTAATTAGAGCATGAAGCACATTGATGCACTGCCTGACACCACGAAGGGATGGTTTGCATTTATTATAAAAATGTAGCAAAATGGACATGAGGAATCTAAAGTAAACGTGACACACAATACAGTCTCCCCCCCAAAAAAAAATTGACATAAATGAATCTTTTATATATCTTGACAGAGGCTGACGGTAACCGGAGGGACAAAATAATGGCAACAGCTAACTTCAGTTAAGGGTGAACTTCAGACAGATATCATCTAAAGGAGGTGGAGGGAATGTGGAGGTGCTGCCTGAGCCCACAGAGCCACTCACAGGCCTTTACATGGTGGGACTGTTATATAAGAGCTTGGCTGGCTGTGTTGAAATGTGCCTTTATAAGTACTCATGTGGGCTTGAGGTCATGCAGCGAGATATGAGCTGTTGATCTAGCACATGGTTATACTGCACATACAAAAGCTCACCTACTCTATGAACCAGCACACACACACTGAGAACTACAGCAGAAGGATGCAAACAAAGACATACACTTTCTCCCATAAATACAAACACACATGCACAGAATGAGTGTGTTATTTGATCAGTGTTTTTAAGGACAAGGCCTAGTTTTCTAAGAAAGCAACTGAGAACCCTCCAACCCATCAGGTGGTCCCTCCTAACATCCATCTCTCGGTCTTCACACAGGCCTTCATGTCAAAGTCTCACCACAACAGATTATTCTCAGTAAGAAGTTAGTGTTTCAGTGTAATTTTTGGAACTATTCTCTTCTCCATATGAAGGCAATTCAATCATTTCCCCTAGAAATGCGTCCACCTTTCTATATAGCTGTTATTTAGCTCAGTATTTTCCACCATACACTGCTACCTTATGGGCAAGCCAGGCCTACTTCCCTGTAGCTGGTTGTTTGCAGTCTTAATATGGATTGGTAAGGGCAATAAAATGAAAAAAAGACAACATAATTGCTTTGAAATCAAAGCCTACCTTTGATGCACTCTTACAAATGTATTCTTAACTTAACAAATTTTAACATTTCATTGTAGTTATTGATCAAAACAATTAATCCTTACTGATTTAAATATACAAAACTGTATATTATAGTTTTAGTATTGTTACCCAGGACCAGCTGTCGTTGGGGCTATCGTCCTCGCTGCTGAAGTATCGCTCTTCCACATGGGTCATGGCTCCATGTCTTGACAGATGCTACTGTTTGAAGATCCTACTCTCCCAGTTATGATTTAAACTCTCCAAGATGGTGCGAAAGCTCTTCTGGGTGGTTCTGGATGAGTCCTTTGACTCCTAAATCTGAGTAGGTGATGCTTTTGCAACATGCAGCGAGTGTTTTTAGACTAAATTTATCAGCAAGTGTTGTTCTGGGAATGGAGTACTTAGAGGAAATCTGAGAGGGTCTGGAGCTGCTGGACTCTACTGCTGCTTCAGGTGGCTGTCTCACGTCACCGTCTCCACACACACACACTTTGACAGATACAAGGGGACATACTGTACAAACACACAACAGAAATGTAAAATGTCTGTACATTTATACAATTAAAGCAAACATAACTGTACATTGTAAAATGCTTCCAACACAGCGGATTTGTGTTTCGTCAGTTACAAATAAAATCCTCACACAGTCTATGTAGCATAAAGCAAAACAAATGTTCTACATTCAAACACAAAACCATATCTTGTACACACAGTGAATAAGTACTCTTTTTACAAAATGCAAATCTGACAAAATATATTCAAAATATTTCATATGTAAAAACAGACATGCAAAACAAAACTCAACAAAAATCGCCCAATAAAAACGTTTGTTGCCAAAAATCGGCTACCATTGCACACAAATGATTGTGTCTACCTTTTTTTAAAAGCTTCTCATATTGTGTGCACCTGCAAGGAAGTGTGCAGAACACTGTGATATTGCAGTACAAACTTGAACGCAGCTAAACCTGCAAACACATAATGAAGAAATACAAAAGCAGTGCCTGTAATTACTGAGTCTAGTGAGTGTCATCCTCCTCTTTCACAAATATTAATTAAGACACAGTGTGAACCTATCAAGAGGCGTTTTTACAAGATGAATCATTTTTATCACCATGGTACTGTACAATGTTTGTTTTTTAGATAATGTGTACTTTTTATTATAGGAAAGCAAATTCTTGTGGATCAAAAAGATTACTGTGAGAGAGATTTATGGAGTGGTGTTTAAACAACACTACAACACTACAAACACACACCATTTCATTACCAGAAAAACCTTCCTGAAAAATCCTTAAAGGAACAGTGTGTAACATTTTGGGGGATATAAATAATAGAACAGAATATTCATAACTGTGTTTTCATTAGTGTATAATCACCTGAAACTAACAATCGCTGTGTTTTCGTTAGCTTAGAATGAGCCCTTCATATCTACATAGGGAGCGGGTCCTCTTCACGGAGTCCACCATGTTTCTACGGTAGCCCAGAACAGACAAACCAACTACTGGCTCTAGAGAGAGCTTTTAGCGTTTTTATGTTACGTGAAGGCCACCGTAGTTCTCCGACACGCTTGTTAAATTGTGGTACCGCCAGCTGCAATCTGACTTTCGTTGCTCCTAGAGTAGTGTTATTATGGTATGGATGACCACGGTTTTGCACTCTGTGGCTCACATTACCACAGTTACGGAAAGGGAGAAGTGAGCGGGAGGGGTATTCAGTTGCAATCTGCAACCACACCACAAGATGCCTCCAAATCCTACACACTGTACCTTTAATGTTTCCTGAACAATCTTTTACTAACTCACAGGATCACCATGATTCAATAAAGGCCACATAAAAGATATTGTTTCAAAATGAGTTCCTCTTGTTTCCTTGACCATAACACATGTTATTGTCCATTCAGAAACTATGTTGCATACTGTCATGCTATAAAAAGCATTCTAGTATATTTCTTCTTTTTGGCAATTAACAGGATTTCAATCCTGACAGTGACTCTTTGTAGCCTACTGTATACATGTGTTTCAGTCATATATGTTTTCCAGTCAGGAAGAAGAGCGGCCGGTCCTCCTTGGCATTGGCAGTCTGGAATTCATCGCTGAGCCTGAACCTCCACTCCTCCTCAAGCTCCAGCCTGCCCACCGTCTGCCTCAAAGAGCTACGGTCTGCGCTGATGACACACAGAGTCGCACCTAGAGGGACATCATCACATTTTCTGACTTTATTTAGGAGACAATAGGGGGAGAGGGTTATGACATGCAACAAAGGTCCTTGGCTCTGAACGTTACTCAAAAATACATCATTGCAAATGCGGCATCTGTAACACACATACCGGTATATTTTTTCATTGTACCTTTGAGGAAGGTGAACTTCTTGAGGAAGCCTGGAGTCACGAAGGAGTCGGCGAAACAGAGGAGAAGGCCACTGAACAGCAGCCCTGTGGTGCTGATGTTGACAGAGTGAGATCTGGAGCTCACAAAACACACCGTCACCTGCAGGAGGCAAGAAGAGGGTGACTTTTATACTCTGTGTGTTGGAATTTATGGGTATATGAACCCATACATTGGTTCAGAGGTTAATAATTTATCACAAACAAAGTGTGTGTGTGTGTGTGTGTGTGTATACCTCAGGTCCCAGGTTGAGATAACAGTCCACAGACAGCACGGGGTGTGTGTAGTTCTTGGTGCTGAGTGGAAACAGCTTCTGGCTGGTGTGTTGAAGGTATTTTTCCAGGAGGAGCTGAGCTGGTGTAGCCAAGAAAAGGTGCTTGCTGTCGGGGGCACAGATGTACTGCGACGGCCCCACTGAGGTGGGAACATCTGTCGTCTGGAGAAATTTAAAAACTTGTTTTTAACAAACTTTGTTGCGATAAAGCTTTGTAACTAAAATATCTTTAATTAACTGGCCTACACTCTTCTATGTCAGCATTGCCAGGTCATTTTGCTGGGGCTGAAGCCGCAAATGTTTTGAGTGTAGCCCCAAATATAATTTTAAATGTTGGCAGAGTGAACAGGTCCAGGTGGAAAAAAATAAATCAATCTTTTTTTTTGTTATATGTGGTTGTGTTGTCTTTAGCATCTACCTTGGTCTTGATAATAAACGTCCTGTATCCTCCGATGGCGATCTGCTTCTTCATGACGCTGAAGCTGTTAAACCGGCAGATGAGCAGTCCGGCGCTGTGCAGCCTCAGGGTGAAGTCCACATCGTGACAGGTGAAGCGGTTCTGGTCGTACTGGACATTCTGGCTCCGGTCGACATTGAGGAGAAGGAAGTCATGAAGGTGACCTCTGGAGAAAGGCTCCCTCTGTTTATTACCTGGATATAACAAAATAGAAGCAACTCCACATTTAATTTAAAGCAGAAAAGTTTGTTTTTGTTTCCACTTCATTATGTCTACTCATAGTGATTCATAAAGTAGCTAAAACATTAAATTATTTGAAATCCCTTCAAATTTATGATTTAAAAAGACAACACTGTCAGCCTAAGCTTTTATCTTGAGTCTCTGTGTGGTTGGTTATCTGAAGCTTCCGGCTAATGGAGGGTTGTTGAGTGATCTGAGATATAGCTTTGAGCCAGACATACAGTATAGTTAAACATGCTTTACAATAATATGTGTAAAACCTTTCAGCTAAACAAGTACACCCTGAAGAGATGAAGACATAACAATCTGTATCTGCAGCTGAGATCTGAGGCATTTACAGCAAGTAGAACCTGCCCTGAATGTTTCATGGGAACTTTATGAACGCCCGTAGCAGTGGCTTATTATTTGATTGTATTTTGCGTGTTTGTGTGATTACACTCTATGGTCATTTTAGAGGTTGTAGTTCATTATATTATAATATATGTAATTGATATCATTGATATGTTGTGGAAAATATATATTAAAGTCAGTTTGTATAGTATTTACAAAGACTGAAAAGCTATCAAAATGGTTCTTGACTTTTCAAGGTTTCTGACATCATGACCCCTGACCTGTGAGTCCACGGCTGCTCCACTTCCTGATCCCACATAGTCCGTAGTGGGCCAGGTCTGGACAGGCCTCCATGTGCTGCAACATCTGCTTCAGTGACACAGCGTGCTCCACCGGACCACTAAAAAGACAGCAGAAAGCAAATCTTAAAACCGACTCATGACATGAATAACCATATTCCTTCTTCAAATATAAGCAACGGCTATTTTGTCCAACACACTTATTAATTTCGTAAATAATGTGCTTGTATGTACTTGCGTGCGTCGAGGTCCACTGTGTTCCACATAACACAGGAGTCATCAGCCAGGATGATGAAGGGCCAGACGTCAACTGCTGGGCCGCCTCCCTCCAAACGCCGACTGCGCTCCAGCTCCAAGTTGTGATATGAAAGCTCTTTAATCAGGAAGTGAGCAGCACCTGCAGGGAACAGTTATGAAGGGGGTGACCTTTCAGTACTGTATGTGTCAGTGTAACTGCTAACAATGCCTGTATTAAAAATCTATGAAATGAAGGCCTCCCTCCATATCTAACAGTAGTAGCAGTAACATACCTATTCCAGCTCCATTGAAGACAGTGGGCAGTACCAGCATGATGTGGTTGGGCCAGTACTTCTTATACACAGCCATCTCGTACTCTTTGACCACCAGGATGTGTAGATGTGAGGCTCCATCCATAGCATGGTACAGGTTAAACAGACCATGCTCATGACGACCGGTGGTTGGGGTGAAGATTGGACTCTTGATGCAGTCTGGGCTCTGGGGAAGAAGAAAACAAAATTGAAAAATCAAAATAACATTATCATCGATATGATGTGATCAAATGTTTTCTGGCTGGTGTGCTGGTCAGAGACCTTTTTCTTAAGTGTGTTTGCTTTGCTAAATTTTCAAAATATCCTCTAAAACAGAAATCTGCTGTGCACACATCTTTATGAATAGAAAGATAAACCACTGGGCTACAATAATCCATTTTCCCATAAGGGACAATTTTACCCATAGTCTAGCCTGCATCACCACCTAGTGGAGCTCCAGGATGTTGCACTGTGCTCATACTGTAAATCACTACTTACAGTAAATGCAATAGTAACGTGTTGTGGTACGTGTGTACACAGAATCTGATAACGTTTCTAAACAGGAAGTGAATATTTCATAATATCAGTGTTCTTTTGCAATGTTAAGAAGGCTCAATGGGGGATTCTATCTATTTTAAATTTTTGTTTTTATTTATTTTTATCATTTCTGTTCTCTATATTGTGAGATTAGCAGTCAGGGTGACTCGGACCCTCATAAACTACTGATACCCAAGATATAGACTCAATCAGAAGTGTCTAGACCGATGTGCTAGTGCTGTGTCCGATATTCACACCAACGTCACGCAGCAATTGGCCATCTGTGTAGAGTTGAGAAAGTAAGCTGAGTTTGAAGTTCTCTCTCTGGTTCTCCTTTTTCATTCGTTACAACTGTTTGTGTCACTTGCCTGTAAACAAGTGCAACATCACGACTGCCTTCCAGAGGACACTGTCTGAAAATGTGCTCCATTTAAACGGTAATCTCGCCTCTCTCTATGACAACCAGCTTTTCAACCTGCCTTCGAGTGTGGCCATTTGGAACAGCTACTGTACTTGTGAGCTAATTCATTTCTAGCATAACCTGGGCCATACACTGCTGCTTTATTATTTTTCACCCTGTACATTGGCATCCAGAAAAAGGAAATGCTCGTATTTGAGATTCAGTCGTTCAGGTTTCACTAAGGAAGGACTCACCCAATCGGAGGTGAGAGGCAGCCGCATGCTCTCCAGCTGGCCTCCTGGTTGGCTGAAGCTGAAGTAATGCTCTTTAGACTTTGGGATGATGAAGTAGAGCTGGATCTCTTCTCCGAGCAGCAGATGGGTGAATGTGAAGGCATGCAGTGTTGACTCATACATCTGAATATAAGATTAGAGAGGACAAACATTATCAGCTGTGACATTTACATTTCAAAAAGCAGTGTGTGCCTGTCAGTTATCAGGTTGTGTGTTTGTTGTGTTCTGCTGACCTGGTATCTGGGGTTGAAGCCCAAGTACTGATGACATTGTTCACAGTGGTGGTATGTGTTGTACGCCGCGTATTTAGACAGCTTGATCCTAGATGTCCGCCTGCGTAGGTACACATCCTCCTGGCGTACAGGGTTTCCTTGGAAAGACAACAGGGGCAACGACAGATCAGGACAATATCTGATAACTTCTTAGGATTTGTTTTTATAAGCAACAAACACTAAAGAAGATGAATGTTCAGAGAATATAGTTTTGGTTGTGTGTTGATGTACTGAATAGTGTGTTTGAATGTGTGTGTGTGTGTGTGTGTGTTTCATAACTGTGATTACCCTCAGCACTGGGTTTATATCCAGGGCTATAGACAGAGCTGATGTCATCATATTTGGGGTCATGGATGGTGTAGTCAAAGGGCATTGTCTTCACAATGTCTGGGTTGGGCCAGGAAGCATTGTGTGGGTGGTACAGCACCCCCTCCGCCTGTGCACCTAAATAAACACATTTACAAGTGTATGCATTACACAGGAGTTTACAGCAAGATGGATATTGAAGATTATAATCTATTCTGGACTCATTCTGACAAAATCCTAGATCCCATCATATGATTTTAGCAGCAATAATAGCAGGACACTGAAATTCTTTGGGGGAAACAGTAGAAAATATAGAAAATACAAGCCTAGCGTCCATAATTTACATAATGTAGCAGAGAAATGGAGGCTACTGCTGCAGATATACTGACTGTAGTTGATGTCTTCCTCATCGTAGATATCCACCTCCATCAGCCTGATAAGCATCCGAGACAGAATACCCAGGAAGTGCAGGTACGCTCCTGTCTTACCCACCTGACCATGGGAAGAACAAAGAGAAATTGATGTAAATATACAGCATAGCATGAGCTTGAATAAAAGACAGAAATGAAGACAGAAAGTACCTGTGGGGGTCCACTGAGCAGCAGCCTGCGAGGGTGGAAGTTGTCACTTCGTCCTTCAGTGCGATTGCTGCAGTCCATGTGGTAGGAGCGGGGGACTGTCCACTGGCGATAGTACAGTGACTGCTCTGTACACGTCATCATCTTACTCAGCAAGGGCCTGCACACAAAAGATATAGATATAGATAAGATAGGATGTATTGAGTGAAAGATCTGGAAGAAAAAAACTGTGTTTTGTTCACATTTGTGTAATACCTTCAAAACTACACACCATTCTGTTCATTCTGGCTATAGTGGAATAAAACAGGATTAACTAATTCAGCAAAGTCACCTGAAGCCTACTGTTCAGACTTTGATTCCTATTCCTATGATACTTAATGAACCCTAATAACTTTTCAGTTGAACCGATGAGCCAATCTACTACATTTTAAACAGTAAGATGAACCCTTTGGTGGTCCGCCTAAAGTCAGCCTTGTAGTGGCTGATAAAAGGTTAGTCAGCTTTTATATGTCTAATATGACACTATATGTAGTGGTGTGTTTTACCTGAAGCTGCTTGCCCATGCTACAGACATGTGTGGCAGGAATGAAGTACATCGTGGAAGTCCGCTGCTGTCACTGGCTGTGATAATATGGTAGAGGGCACGAGGGAGGAGCACTGAAGGCGGGCGACTCACTCCCCGTGCCCAGGAGCAGCTCAGGTGAGGAGAGGAAGCTCGCGGAGACAAGGAGCCAGAGGAGGTGGATTTGGAGTGTTGGCGACGAGACTGGGAAGAAGGAGGCGGTTGAGGTTGAGGTTGAGGGTGGGGTATTTGCATTTGGGAGATGGACTGGTGCTGAGGAGGCATTTGAGTGTAAGGTTGGGAATTTGTTTGAGATAATGGCTGATGAATTTGGGGTTGTGGCTGCAGCTGGGAGATCGGTTGGGCCTGGGAATAACTCTGCACTTGAGGTTGGTGTAATGCAGGTTGAGGATACGGAAAAGACTGAGATGGGGGCTGGGGTTGAAGTTGAGTCTGTGGTTGTGAGGGAGGTTGTATGGTGTCCACGGTCCCTTTCTGGGGGACATTTGGAGAGGTGGTGTTTTGGGCAGGGAAGGGATCTAAAGCCCCGCTGTCTGGGCATGACTGGAGCTGCTGGCTGCTTGACAGAGGGGAGTCCCCTGAAAATAAATGGAAGACAGAAAAAGAAAAATTAGTTGAGATATCCCTTCAAACAGCAAATGAACATTTCACATATTTTAAAATCTCAAAGAACAGTTCATATGCATCTCATCTCACCGTTCTCCTGTCCCTCCTCCTCCTCATTGTCAGTACTGCTGAGTTTCTCTGCGTCGCTCTCCAGCAGATCACTTCCTGGTCCAGGGTTGTGTGGCGGTCGTGACTCTGCTCTCACCAAATAAGCAGCCAGTCCTAGCTCTTGTTCGAGCGTGGTTCGCTGAAGGTAGGAGCAGCTTATCACTCTAAGATCACAATACTTCAGTGACCTGTGGGCAGAATGAATTCACTGTTTAAAATCCAGATTATAGCTTTTGTAGCATTTCCTGCAAGAAACGATGGTATAACACGTTTTTATTAGGTAGCAGAGGCTTGATTATTGTAACGTTGCTACACATAAAACCTATTTTCGCTCATATGACGTCGACACTTGGTGATGGAACTACAGTACATGGAGAGTTAGGAACAAAGGGTCAAGATTTTAAGTCAGAAGTCTGGGAGTTATGATCAAAACCTTGGCAGTGATTCTCCCAGTGGCTCAGCTCCTGACAGGATCAGGATGCAGGGAAGGGCCTCCAGCTCCAGGTAGGTCTGAGGAACCCACTCAGCATCCTGAATCTTCAGCCATGTCTGCAGGACACAAGTGCAAACACAAGTACAATCAGTTTATTTTTATTTCTCTACTTGTAAGATCATCTATCCATAAAATCATATATCCTGTATTTCATGATATTTTGACTGACTATCCCACCTTGATCTGATCAGTGAAGCTCTGTCCAACATTCAGAGCTTGGTTTGGATTCCCCAGTATGATTTCAAAAGTCTCCTCCAGACCCAGCTGCCTCCTAACTCTGGACAGCCGTCGGTGGGCCCATGCTGCCAGAGCCAAAGAGGGGATCCGCAGCAGGACCATGTGACCATGGTGGGCGGGACATTGCTGGGCAGCAGTGAGCAGTGATTGTACAATCTCCAGGGTCTCCACAGAAGTATGTTTGTGGAGATTGTGGGAGCTGCCGATTCTGCCGGATGCAGCCATCAGAGCTACGCAGTAGTGTTGGATCAAAACTGTAGTCCGGATCACAGCACTGTGCAGTTTAGGGAACCTGGGAGAGAGACAGATAGTAAGGGCTTCTTGCTCTATTTTTTTGTGTACGCAAATGTAATTCAAACTTGCTTGTGAAGTATTTGTGTTGATTAAGCATGTGTTTGTACCTTTCTTCCAGGGCAGATACCATGCTTTCAAAAGAGGAATCATAACGCATCAGAGGTAGGCTGCTCCCTGAACGGGTCGACTCTAAAAGCTCTGACACACCAAAGTAGCGCATCTTCTCGTGATACAGGTCCACATCCTACACACACAAACACACAATGTTACAGGTGTAAACTCCGACTAAACCTTAGAATATGCGCCCACTAGTGTATGTTAAATACAGAGTGTTTATTGAACATCTTACATTACTGAATGCAGAGGGCCAGTGGATCTCATTGTACGGGCTGATGCGGGTATACTGTGTCTGCAGAGCGAAGGGGAAGGAGGTGACGTGAAGAATTAGGATGTTTGGAGCATCTCTGACCTGACGGGAATTTAACAGCTGGTCCACCAGACCCAAACCACTGTCTGAGCTACTGAGGGATGCACTGAATGAGAGAAAGAGGAAGAGAAAACACATTTGATTGATTTGTTGAAGCTCTTGTTGTACCAGGTTGTACCATCATTCTGCACCACTTCTGATCCCTTTCTCTTTTCTCTCACACACACACCTGTTAATGTCCCAGTGGGCGTGGTCATGGACCAGGATGTAGAGCGTGTAGGAGTTGCTTTGTGCTTCCTGGATGAGGCTGTCTATTCGTGCCTGGGCGCTCTGATCCATCTTGAACACATAACGCTCAGCCTCCCGTTGAGACACACACTCCTGGTCTAAACCCCCAAACTCCTGAAGCACACCTGAGATACACAGCCAAAGAGACAAGAGGGTCAACATAAAAACACATCATGTAATAGGCACACACACAAATTAAAATTATTCTTCTTGTCTCTCCTTTTAAAGACAAGAATGAATAAAAACAACTGTGCTATGTAACTAACCAGAGCTCCAGAGGTGGAGAACGGTCTGCTGAAATGTGACCTCGGAGGGCGGGACCAGGATGAGGAAGCTGACCCTGTCGAAGGAGCCAAGATCCAGGTTCTGTGTGCTGGAGTCTGCTATGGCACAGACATGGGACAGCAGCTTTCTGGCCACCGCCAGCTGAATGGGACGAACCTCACGCCACTCTACAGAGTACTCTACACACATACAAACAGAAATTCATATCATCATACTCAAGGAGTATTAAGGTATTAAGGGCAATTTCACAAGCCCTAGTCCGTTTGGTGAGTACGAATCAGAGAAAAATGTATACTTTTGGTTTGATTTCTATTTAGTCTGGTTCGGCGGGAAAACTTGGCATAACCTGTACATGACATCTGTCTGAAGAGAACAGTTAATCATGTCATTCAAGCACTATTTCAAAGAGCATTTTCATACTGTGGTGAGGCAAGGAAATGCATTCCTGTCTGTGTCTCACCTGAACAGGTGACTTTTGGACTTGAAGCTCTCTGTTTAGGGCTGGGTGAGTCTTTTGAACACTGTGTGTGTGAATCCTTCGGACTGCTTGTGTCTTTGGGACTGTGTGTGGTTTTAAGACTCCTCTCTTCAGCTGATTCCTGACTGCTGGATAAGGGAGATGGTTCGCTGCTGTCCACAGTGGCACTGTCCAGCAGGGAATCCAAATCACCATCTGAGAAACAGAAAGGCACCCCTCATGTTGGTGAATTACGACTAAAACACACATTAATATATGCCTGCACTGCAAACACAAATGTGCACATAAAAAAAGGCAGACAAACCTTGTCCGAGGGAGTTGCAGTAGTGGATGAGTTCCTGGGCAACACCGGTGGAGAGCTGGTGGTTGATTTCTTTCAGACCCTCAGTGGGGGAGTACATGTTCTCTGCTAAGGCACGACACTGGTGTTTACCTGCAACACACACACACAAAAATACACTGAATTAAAATCTGCTTTATTCTTTCTGTTTAATTCTCAGGACAACTTAACAATATTCACACATACACATGCATATAAAAACACAACTCCCACCTGTGACCACCACACAGGACTGCGTTTCCTGTCCGGGAGCAGTGACAATAATGACCACATAGTTGGTGTTTTCCAGCTGTCCGTCCATTAACCTGCTGAATGTTTGCTGGAGGCCTTGAGCCAAAGATCCAATCTTCTCCCCTAACACCACAACGCCCTCTCCACAGGATGACGCAGCCAGCTGAGCGAGCCAAGGAAGCTGGCTGGGGGTCAGGGGTTGTTGGCTCTGAGGAGGTAAGGAGAGATGCTGGGGGAGCCCAGGCAGGATGGATGAGGTCTGGAGACAAAGTAGAAAAGGATGAGCAATTTGTTTACTTAGTCGGACTTACTCGTTTTTGTCATCAGTATTTGTTTCTGTAATATGCTGCATGAAGAGGACAGCTTGTTAAGCCTGACGTGAAGGGAGACAGAGTAACGCTTTCTGTGGTGTTAAAAGGCGAGAATTGACCATTCCTAAGTCCCGCCCCTTTTTGCTCTGTACTCCAATAACAGTTGAGCAAGTTTGGAACCTGGCAACTTTCCCTTTTCCTGTTATATTTAGACATGCTACATCTGTTCAAAGGTAACATGTCACATTATCACATTACATTGGTGTCACAATCTTCAGACACATTGCATTGCATATAGTTACAGTTACTACGAGGAACCATTTGTTTTGATTTTGGCGGTCCCTGCGGACAAAAGCGGTAGTGTTTCTAAGCACCAGAGTCTCTTTAGAAAATCTCTCATTTTACTACAGCGGCAGGGTCTGAGAGTCTGCTCCCTGCAGTCCTGGTTCTGGTTTCCCGTGCCTCCCTTCCTTCCAGCAGGCACAGGAATACGGTCTGGGTCTCCAGCAGCGGGGTGTGGGTGTTGGCTCCCATCGGGGGCCGGCGAGCCGAGGCTCTGCTTCTGGACAAATGTGGAGCCACTGGTGTTGGGCACAAACCCCACTGGAGGCTCCACTGGACTTCGCGTGTTAAGGAGTTTCTGGTGATTACGTCTGATTTTGTTATATTAGTTTGTTATAAATGTTTTTTTTGTCAAGCTTGTCTGACCTAGCAACAGTAACTAAGGGAGGTAGACTTAGGATCGGTCATTTGGGAATGTGTACAGCTTTAAATAAGTAAGATCTCCTAAAAGCCTGGAGCCTTATTTTAACTTGAAATGCGTTTGCTTATTTGAATTCTTCATGTTCTGTCTTTAGTTCTTTTTTCTCAAACTCCACATTTCTCAGATGTCTTACCTCTATGCCATAGTGTCTCCCTTGGGTGGCTGGTGTTTGAGGCTGCTGGTACTGTCGGATCTCGCTGAGGTGAGACTCCCTCCATGACCTCATGAATATCTGCTCCAAGTCCTCTATTAGGGGCACCTGGTCAGGGCCTTGGATGAATATAGGTGAGAGACAAAGAGAAAAGTAAGTGTGGTGAAAAGAATTCAAAATACATTAGTTTTATGGAATATGTCTTTAGTTTGGAGACTGAAAAAAGCCAGAAGACTTAAGCTTGATTCATTCATGCCTCCTAGTGGCCATTATGAGACACAGCAATGAGCACCTTGCTGCAGTCCGACTGAACCGTGTATGATTACAGCCTCTACTCAGGAAAAAGGTTTGACACTGACCTATCTGAACAAGGTAGTAGACTGTGAGTAGGATCTGCATCTCAGTTGACAACGGTTGAATGGGTGACGGCCCGTAGTGCTGGTAGACTCTGGGGAGTGTCTGGGAGCTCAGGTAACAACTCTGGAGCAGAGAACTGACGAGCACTTCACTGACATTTCCAGTCAGCTGAGGGAGAGGGCCATGGCCTGTATCAATGAGAGGTAGACAGATGAACACAGTGAGCAGGATGAGGATAACTTAGACTTGGGGCCTGTGGCTCAGGTGGTGGATTAGGCCATTAACTGATCTCCTCCTCCTCCTCCTCCTTTCCACATGTTGAAGTGTCCATGGGCATTGGGCAATATACAAAACCCCAAATTGCTCCTGATGTAAATGGATGGGAAAGTTCCTTTGCACAAAAGAATCTACCAAATGAATGTAATGTAATACGTGGGTGGAAAAGCACAGAGCTTTGACTGACGGTTGGTTAGAAAAATGGTTGAACACTTCATGAAATGATTTAATGTGACGGTTACATTGGATAGACAGGTCAGTGCAAAAAATCACAATGCAGAAATCTTTATCTAAGTCATAAAAACTGTCACCTGCTGTTATGATTAGAAAAGGACATACACAATTTATTATATCCTACGTTCGATTATATTTTGCTGTTTGGGTATCTTTCAGATACTATATGCAAGTCTTACACTGCAACAAACCCAAATAGAGACCAGTTGTTGTTCAGGATCGAGTGGTTGGAAAATGCACTTCTATCTACTCCCAACGGAGAGACAGATAATAGTAGGGACAGGAATACATGATGGGAGCAGCTAAAGTGGAGAAAGACAGGAACTGACAAGATGGGTGGTTGGTGAGGTGAAGGGCAGAGAGGTGATGTAGTGAAAACAGAAAGAAAATGAAAGGATGAAAGTACATACACCGGATATAGGAAGTGGTTAAGGTGGATGAGTAGACAGGTGATACAAAGAGGTGAAAAGGTGGGAGGGGGAGGGCAAATAGGCTGAGAAACAGCCTCGGGAGTTGTCTGACCTCTAACCTATGAGGAGTGGCGAGCTAACCTGGCCATCTGTTGGGTGGTTACTGAATACCTCACCTGTTCACCTGCTTGAGAAAGTCCAATACTGACAGCTGGGTGTAAAATGATCACCAAACACCAGCTAGTCAACAACGACTTTGACTCTGTCACAGGTACAAATAATCTGGTACAGAGAAAGTGCATTCTTCTATCATCATAAATCACTGATGCAATTGGTCAGCTGACCTTTAAAGATGACAGGTTGCAGTCTGCAGGTGTGTAACAGCTGATCAGGGATCGTTACAGACAGCCCTGGTGGAGAGAGTGGGGTCAAGGAGGATGCCTGCGATGTACTCAGCGGGGCTGCAGTCTCTGGAGAAAGCATAGAAATATATTTCAATTTACACATAGACACACACAAAAAACTGTTTTTCTCCAACCACATCGTTTTCCTTGATATTTCTCTGTCTATGTATGTCTCTTCTCCTCATTTTACCTGATCTGGCCCCATTAGTGATGACAGAGGATACCGATAATGTTGATAAGGCTGATGAAGATGGTGGCGTCTTCACAGCGCTCTCTGGCAGACTGTTGGCAGCTGACTCAGGCGACCAGCCCTTGTGCCTCTTTTTTGGAGGTCCAGAATTTGCATGGGACCCTGCAGGATAAAGAATAAGATCACATAGCGTATTAGTTTAAACGTTTGTAGTTTATACTTTCTTTTATTTGTTTTTTTTAATTGGAAGCCAGAGGATTTACAGAAGACAATTACAAGTATTTTATCTCATGCCTGTTTTGACAATTTTACATCTCAACAAAAGCAAGTGCTTATAGGAAAGACACAAGCAAGCAATAAAGAGAGACAAAGCCCAAAACAAAAAATCAATTTCCATTAGATTAATCATCAAGACAGACATCTCTATTATCCAAGGGAATCTTTTACACTTTGATCAATTGGTTCACAAATAAAAATGATAAAATAAAAAATAAAAATAAATAAATGAATAAATTAGTAAAGTAAATAATAACAATAAAAGTACGAAACATTACACTTTTACTTGACATTTCTCACCTTTAAAGTGTCTGTAAAACAGACATAAAAAGATGAAAAAAAAACATAAAGACAGGCATCGATTGCTGGTACCAAACAGAACTAGGTACTGTATGTACAAAACAAGATAACTGGGAGGTATGGTAATATTCACGTTATGCACATGTGTCTCATGTAAAGTCTTGTCTTTGGGGGCTGTAGTTTATACTGTTAATGTTTACACTGATCATCATTTTTAAAATTTACAATCTAAATTTAGAAGAATTTAAATATATTTCCAAAATATTGTCATCAGTAAATAAATAATGTTTTTTTTTCCTACTTTACAGTTTTTCTGCTTTCTGCCCAGTTAAGGGATCTTATTGCTGCTCATGCTTTAATATTTGTCACTGCAATTTCATTTGTTGAGTTGATTTTTTCCCGCTTTTTTTTAAGTGTCACATTTTTCTACAATCCAGTTTGCTTCAGGAATGATTTCCTGTACAACAGAGGAGTCACTTTTCTAATAACCCACAAATAAACAGGACTTGTGTTTTAGGATGGACTTCTGTTGATACAGTAATGGAAAACAGTTGTATTTTAGTCATACATTAACCTGTCTCTTCCTCTTCCTCTCAACGTCTGTTGAAATGCAGTAACAGGGAGACACATAAAAGGTCCACTTGTTAAAAGGGCCATGAAAAAAACAACATCGACAGGAAGGAAGCTTTTCATTCAGCGAGAAAGCAGCAAAAAAAAGAGGAGACAGAGAGGGAATTTTACAACCCTGGTTAATAGAGGTGACAGACAGAGGGAGAGGGAGGGAGAGAGACAGAAAGACAAAGGACAACCCCCAACACACAACACAGCTGCCTCCTGGCTCCTGTATAGCAGGGGTGTTATAACACACTCACACACACACACACACACACACACACACACACACACACACACACACACACAGTTAGGGCTGGTGGAGGTAGGAGCGCTCCCTTTCAGAGGTGTGAAGGAACCCAGGGGAGGGGTTTAATGACACCAGACACAAACTGACCATGTTTACATGCACACAAGAAGCCAGATAATGGTGACAAAATAGAAAAATATGATATACATGAGATGAGCTACAATATTCTGATAGTTGGTGATAGACGAGTTAGTTAGTGAGTTTTCAGATTTCTTCAATAACCATGTTAGTTTTGGCATATTTCACAAGTATTGTAAGAGTATAGGCAAGTAAGTATAGGTAAGTTTTGAATCTTCTCATTCACCGTATTTATGTTTATCAAATAGACATTATGTCCTCGTGTGTAAAGAGTGATAACGACAGATTTCTAACAGAGCTTTTCTTGAGAAAGCTGAGAAGGTTAATATCTCTCACTGGCGTAATATTGCTGGCATATTTTTATGGGAAAATGACACAGGGTCCTTTTCAAAAACTTCAATATGTAAAATTGCCAGGACAATTGTGGAGTGAAGTGCATGACATTTTTCGGCAATCACGATGCTCAACAAAAGCCAGGAATAATCTGACTGCAGATCCATAGAAATGCAGTAAATGATTACTCCTCTCAAGCTCTGTGGGGATGGAAAAATGAAAGTGCACTAGATCATTTCTATTTGGTTCAAAGGTTTTTATGATTTGGGTGTAGTTTTGTACGATAGTGAAAGATACGTGAGGGCTGGCAAAACTTTACTTTTTAAATATTTAACCTAAAACTCCAAACAAACATTAAGTACAAAATTGAAAGTATTACAGTCACAATTCTGATAAATAAGTAAATGTCAATAAACCCTTCTGATGATGTTGTCAAGGACGTTGTGATTGGAATTAAGCAGAACTTGAATAACTTAACTAAAAACTCAACAGACATGTTATATATACACATCTTTCTGGATATTAACTGGATTATAGAGCTGACCAGTGTGCACAATCAGTACCTGTAGCTGAGGGTCTCCCAGGACCTGACTGATTTAAAGGTGGCTGGGTGATGGAGGGAACAGCGTGGTTGCCATTTGTCAGCGAGTGGGGGACGTCAGCTGTTTGTGGCAGACCAGTCGCATCCACATTTGATCCTGCTGTTTATACAAAGACAAAAATAAATGAATCAATAACATTAATTACTAACTTGTTATGAAAAACATTTCTGTGATTTTCACATATTGCCCTCTGTCTCTGTTACCGCTAGTTAAAGTGAGATACGGGTGTCTGTCAACAACTGTTTGTACTGTCATTCATGTTTAGTGATCTCCTGGTCAAATTAGAGTCTGTAGTCTGAAACAGAAATAATACTTCTTTGGGCCTGAGAATGCAAACAAATAACCACAACAGAACAGTTTGTGTTTGTGTGTGTTACCTGTGAAGCTGCCAGGTGTGTGTGATGATGGGTGTGTCAGTGCCATGTTTGGTGGCTGTTCGTCTGATGTTACATGGCTTTCTGAGAGGCTGGACCCCATCTGTCTCATCCTGCCATCTGAAACACACACAGACATACAAACTAAAGTCCCTTTTACACCTGCAGTCTATCCCTGAAATGTTCAGGAACATTTCCTGCATGGGCTCATGTGTGAATGGGAGCAGGGATCATCATCAGGGAAATCTGTACCGCCAATTTCCCACCTCAAGACCTTGTAACATTCCAGGGAAAATGCAGGTACAGCTGTGTTGTGAATGAAAGCAGTAAGATTGCAGGGACGAGCACGTAAAGGGTTACATCCATCTGACAAAAGACGCTTTCATGTTGAGCAAGCGAACTAATCTAAAACAATGTATTTGAATCCGCAACTTGTTTACGGTTTGGCATTTAAAGGGACTATTTGTAACTTTCAGAATTGCTTCTTAACAGCGACACCTGTGGCCGTGAAATCAACGAAAGTCAGCGTCGGGCTCGCGCTTGCTTGCTCTAAATATACCTGAACGAGCATCGCTCAAAACAGTGAGGCGACACACGTCAGCTAAAAGCACAATATCACTCTATATTTCAGCTGCTTGGCAGTAATGTTAGCTGACCAGACCAAGGTCTCTCCATGAATCAATGCTGATCCTAGTGTTGGCTTTTCCTGTCTCACCCTCCTGCGCCCTGCAGTGTGGAGTGAGCGCGCGTTCACGTCTAGAGGTGGAGCGAGTACGCGAGAACGCGCGCTCTGTCTGAGTGAAGGCGGGCAGGCAGAGGAGACGAGGCTCCCGGCATACGCAAGCGCGCATGTGTGCCGACCCGCTACATTTATACGCTTACAAAGTTACAAACAGTCCCTTTGAGACAATGCTTTCGCAGGTGAGTTTTATGGCAGTTGGCATCCATAAGAATTGCATTACCGCCATCTGCCCGTCTATTCCTGCATTGCCATGGCATGTGATGGAAATGTTCCTGAATGTAGTGCATGTGTGATAGGGCTGTGTATTGGCAAGAATCTGGTGATACGATATGTATCATGATACAGGGGTTACGATTCAATATATCATATATATTGCGATATTGTAAGAAAGGCGATATATTGATTTTTTAAATCTAATTTCAGGAAATCTGTCATAGTATAAAGAACACACAGCCATATTATTATATGTATTATTTTTTATGCAATCAGAACAGTGTGATCTGCATTTGCATTCATCACAGTCATCTTTAACATTTAACATCATAGCACGACTTTTTGTGCAATCTGAGCCACTGCCCGCCACAAATCCCTCCATGTAAACTATTAATTAAGAGAATCAATAGAGTATCACAAAACATAAAATAGCGATACTCAAGTGTATCACTCTTTTCTTACACCCCTAATGTGTGAATAGTGAAAATCACTAGCGGTGCCTGAAAGGTTATCCCAGTAATTTACTGGGAACTATGTGTGAAGGAGACAGAAACATTTCAGTACCTAGGTAATTGCAATAACTTATTCATTGAGCGTGTGTGTGGGTGTGTAGGTGTGTGTGTGTGTGTGTGTGTGTGTGTGTGTAGTTCCACACTTTGGAGTAATAACCGAGGCCTTCCAAGAAGTAAGTTTTAACTTTTCTGAGTAAAGCCTTGAAACAGGCTGGACTTGTTAGAAGTAAATCAGATGGCACTGCAGCAGAGGAGGAAAAGCTGAATGATTGGTATGTTATGGAGGTATTTTAAGAATGACTGCATGTTATAGATGGACACTGTTTCTGTTTCAATCTGCAGGAACCACAATCTTTGCTTCCCACTTTCTCTTATTTCATACCCCTCTCATACCAAAGCAATGGTCCAGGAAAAGAGAATGTAAGTTATCCATCCTAAGCCAGTGACGGTGAATCTGCACTGGGTTTAACTCAGGTCTGACGCTGCTCGGCTTTGGTATTAAAAACAGTTCTCCATTGCTGCGTAGCAACAGACTTTTTCCAGGAAAGGGGCTTAATCAGTGAGCATGTGTTGCATAATCCACACTTCTCAATATCAGAACCTTTGCATGCTTTGAAAAAGATGATCTAAAGAGATTAGCAGTAGCAACATTTCCACCCCAAGCTTCCTAAAACAAAGAAGTCTAAACTCTCAAACTTCACTCTTTCCTTCTCAAACAGGAGTGAAGAATTAAGAACCAAGGATAAACAACAGGATACAGCTAGAAACATTGAGCAAACACAAAATCCACAGGGTTAGGCTCCTTTCTCACAGGCCTTTTCACACACCATTATAATTTGATGAGTTACCTCCAGGCTCTGGCCACTGTGTACACTCTGTAGCCTCACCTTCCACCTGTCCTTAAGGCTTTACTGACTGTCCATCTGGTCAGACCCGTACACTCATCGTTTCCAGATGAATACAGGTTTGATTTTTAAACTGTTATATGACAATAAAAGACCTAAATTAAAGATAAAGGCCTCTAACCTAATGCATGAATTGTGCTTGTGCTTATACCTTCCACCTAAACCATTTTATTAATGTTTTGCTTCACTTGTTTCCCTTCTACAATGAACCCCTCCACTGCTGAGCCACCAGTGCATCAAGGAAGGGACAGCACTGCTTTTAATGTAAACATTCAAGGAAAAATCCTAAATCCCCAAAAATTGTTCCACATTTTGAATCAGAAAATGACTCCAGTTTCCAAATCCAACACATGTATCCATCTCTTACCGTGTCCCCTCCAGCAGATGGGAGCTCCTTTGACCAGCACGCCCTGGTTGTTTCTGTACAGATGGTGCTTCAAGTGCTTCTGTTTCTTGGGCTGGGTGCTGAGCTTCAGGTTAATGTGGTGGGAGAACTCTGTAAAATAGCGAAAGCCTTTCTCTCCACAGCCCATACAGTTCCCTAAGAAGCCTGGAAGGAGCACACGTACAGAAAATATGTACGATTACAACAGGCTGCATTTACAGTCCTCCTACAGTCACACACGTGACCATCTCCATCATGTCATAAATGCATCAGCTTAAAAGGAATAGTTCAACATTAGTATTAGGAGTGATCATACTTTAGAGACTGGGTTACTGTTTCCCTTTGTCTCCAGTGTTGATGCTAAGCTAAGCTTTACACGTCCTATCTCCTCTGTATATAAACCGCAGACACAAGATGTATTTTCTTGGAAAGAAAGCAAATAAAAGTATTTCTCAAAATGGTGAACTATTCCTTTAAAGTCCTGAAAGTTGACATTTTGAGAGCTTTTCAGCAAACAGTGATGACATTTTCCTGTTCCTCTGTGAGTCTCCTGCCTCACCCAGCAGTGCGTTGTGACCCCGTTCGTCTGGCAGGAAGCGGCGGTCCACGGCACACACCAGCAGGGTCTCGGAGAGGGAGGGGGATTTCACCCCAACCAACATGAACCCAGGGGGCACATCCAAGGGATCTGATGCCAGCGAGGACAGACGCAAGTCCCTGCCTGCCTGACAGAAGCCTGTGGGGAGGAAAAGACAGGATATGTCAGTTATTTATTTTCACTAAATGATCTGGTAGCTTTTCTTTGACTTTTAGATTATTTTGTTTTATTGTAGCATAAATAAGAGGAGCAACACAGCCGGCCTGGATACTTTTCTGCTGCTCATTCACCTTTTATCTGTTGCCAGTTGAGACATCTAGCAGGCAAACTACAGTTTCTCTTCACAACTACACCACGGCCAACCACACTCATGAAAGTGACCCTTGGAAATTGTGTGACTATAAATCCAGCAGAATACACAACCAGCTACACTCATCATATCTCCCTTTCATCATTTGCATGACCCCCCCTTAAACCTACAGCATAAATGAGGTGATTAAATGCAAGATGTGTCATATAATGTATACTGTATTACAGGGAAACTGCAATCCCAGGTCAGTGAGTGTGCTTGTTTGAAAATTCACATCTCCTGGCGCCAATTGTGACTGTAATGGCATGCAAATTCTTAGTAAATGTGGCACTGGGCGTGATGTTTTTTGTTTTTTCCATATGTGTATGTGTACATACCATCTGTTGTGCAGCATCCTTCAGGTGGGGGCTTCATCTGATAGGGTATTGGAGGGCTGTTAGACTCTGAGCCATCTTCATCATCTTCATCATCATTCTCTGTACGCCCTGTTGGCCACATACACAAAAAAAAACCATATCATTTTAGTGGGGGTGAACAAGAATGAGAAGCAGATACAGATGCAATAAAGAATTCAAATCAGAGGAAATAAACTCTTTTGTTGAACTCGTTATCACACCTTCTCCTTTGCATCCATGCAACCCACCATCATGTGCCAGCGGCTGCTCTGTCTCGAGGTAGAGCTGCGAGAAGACGGGTCGAGGCACGACGGTGTTCGACCTCAGCGATGCCTCGATGGAGTTATGGAGGACCTCCTCAAAGCGCGTGGTCCGCAGCTGGCCTGCATAGGAGTTCCCCATTGGTGTTCTGCAAAAACATAGTAACCTTGTGTTGGAAACTGAAAAGATGTGTGTAAGCTGACAGTTAGGGCTGGGCAATATATTGATATAATATTGATATTGTGATATAAGACTAGATAAAGTCTTAGACTTTGGATATCGTAATATGGCAATATGCATTACAGTAAAGTGACGTCATTTTCTGAACTTATTAGACTGTTCTTACTGTTCTATTATTTTCCTTTATCCATTTAGTAGTTATATTATTACTATTATACACTACATACAAAAATCTCATTGTATAAATATGTTGTGAAAGCATGAATGACCAACCCTACAATATCGTCACAATACCGATATCGAGGTATTTGGTCAAAAATATTGTGATATTTGATTTTCCCCATATCACCCAGTCTTACTGACAATAATATGTTATTGTTTGAATAAACTATTTACTAAAACCTCAATGTGTTTTGTGTCCAGTTCAACTTTTACTGCCCTGAAAATCAAGCTTTGCGACTTTTAGGTCCTGTAAGTGCATTGTACGGTATAATTTAGTATTAAAGTAGTGTCAGTTTCAGCTTTAGAAAGAAACAAGAAAAACACAATTTATCTCAGTGATATTTAGCCAAAAAGGTCCTTTGGAGAAAGACAGAGACAATAAAAGAAATAACTATAACAATAAAAAGGACTATATGTCATAAAAGACAGAATATATTGAACGTTAAAACCCTCTGACAATGAGAATAAATGTACTGCTCAAGTCTAAGCCACACACAAGCACACGCACACACACACACACACACACATTATGCACCGATGAACAGACACAAACACCGAAAGCACAGCTACTCACACAGCAACACACACAGGCCCACACACACATAAACGCTGGATGGCTTCTGTCCAGACAGCATGCCATAAAATCAGCTGCACTGACAGAGTCAGGACACCCTGACCTAGACGCTGTTTTTCTACTTTCTCTCTCTCTCTCTCTCTCTCTCTCTCTTTCACTCTCTCTCTCTCTCTCTCTTTCTTTCTCTCTTTCTCTCTGTGGTTTTCTCTCGCCTCTCTCATCTGCTCTCCAACACATGAAAAACACTCCAAAACAAGCAGCTCTTTGCCTTGCCTGTACTTTTTCAAAATGTGAATACTGTTGTTGTTGTAGTTGTTAAAGTTTAACATATCACCATAAATACATGTGCTTTAAATGACTTGATCCTATTTATTGTTCACATTTTTGCATTAAAAGTAAAAATCATTACTGTTATGTAACATAAATGTTTATGTATTGTCCTGAGTCAACGCTTTCAAGTTATTTATTATCAGTTTTTACTTAATTTTGCTTTCTTATTGTTCTTAAATGTGTGATAAAAACAATAGAATATGTGAGAAAAACTGAAGCATTTTCAAACATTTTTGAACAATGCACTTAAAAGGAGTGCTATATCATGTGTTTATCATTGTGTCATGCAGGAAACCTCACACACTAATAATGTGTGGAGTAATGTAAGTCACTAATGCCTTCCTCTTTTTCAAAATGAGAATAATTGCTTGTATGTAAATAGGATGCTGAATGAACGTGTAATAAACACTGACTAACCCAAAGATGTGTTGAATGGTAAACAAGCCGCGTCAGTGAGCAGGGAAATAAATAACTAGGCTGTGTTGTAAACACCAACTTAATCTCCCTTCGCTAAACCTCTGACTGCCCATATGCTGGCTGCTACACACACACACACACACACACACACACACACACACACACACACACACACACACAATGACTGATGAACCTGGTAGCACAAGACTCATTGACGAGTCAGCAACCTGCAGGTCATCTCGCTAATGAAAAGACTAGCCTGTCAGATTACAGACTTAAAGATGTTAGTGTCTTACACCACAGGTTAACAGGACTACAGCATCCAGCCAGAGTCAGAGGGAAGATTGTGTCTGTTTCGAAACCACAAGTCTTGTTAACAACATCACTAAAGACAATATTAGTCAAACAACAGCACTTTTAACCTTTTAAATATCAAGATACATGAATGAAAAACAAGACCTTCTTTTCAAAGTGATGCATTACTTTACAAAACAATGCACTGCATCTCTTGACAGCAAAAACATTTATATTTGATGTTTCATTTTACAGTAAAAGTAAAAGTTTCACAAAAGAACGAAGGTCCAAGGCACTCTTCTAGAAGAAAGTTGAAAAGCCTTTAATCAGATGCCTATTTCATTGTGAAATACTAAAAACATAGACAATGCTGGCACGTATTAAAATGGGTTGCAACCCACGCGTAGCGGCACAAACAGCCTTGTTCAGGGTGTGAGTAAAACTTTTTTGCAGTCTGGGCCACCATGCTTTAGCAAGACACATCTAAGCAGAAGCCAATGAAATCTTTAACTCTTTCAACAACAACAAAAAATGTATCTTCATTTGAGGCCTTGTACATCGCATCACAACTGTATGACATCACCCAGAGTAGTGTTTGCAGGTATTCCTTTCAGGTCAACCTTCACCAATAAGAAGGGTCGTAACTAGAAGGTAACCCGAAAACTTGCAAAAACTCTTGCAAGACTTGCTGCCCAGCGAGGTCCCCTTAATTATTCCAGGTCAGTACCATCTTGTGAAAGTTTCCCAAATTGTAGGTTACCTTCTAGACACGACCAATAAGATGGCAAAACAAGCCTTGTTAAACATTGCTCTGAGCACAGTAACAACTGACGCCGACTTAGATGAGTATCAGAACTTCTCTCATTTGGACTGTGGCAGCTGGACAGCCAGAGAACAATGTTCAGAGAGCTTTTAGTTTGAAAATCAGCCTGAAACTATAAAAGTAATAAAGATAAGATAATAATATTTAATATAAGACCAATATTGTAAAAAAATATACATATATATTTAGGCTAATTAAAGACATGAAGTTTGAATTTGATTTTCAATTATAATGAACTGAACACCGATCTTTGTCAGAAAGCAAACTGCTGAATGAAATGCCCCTAAATTTCAAATATCCATTGTGCTCAACCAAATCATTAATTTCCCTTTTTAATAGGTATGCACCGATCTGACTTTTCCAGTCCCGATACCGAAAGCGATACCTAGGCTATGCCTCATTGTGTGGAAGTGACCGGGATCATTCTTTCATGTGTAAGGCAACAACAAGCTTGACTTAAACATTGTTTTCCTAACTTTGTTAAAAAAATGTAACAAAAATGTACATGAATTACAATTCAAGTGTAAACATTTATAATGCAGCAACAAATTCGTCAAAACAGGAATTAAAATAGCAGTTTATAATGTAAAGAGTATAAACATAGAACTGAATCGAATAGATCGGACCCATTGTCACCGATATCCGACCCGGCTATTTGAGTCAGTATCGGCCCGATATCCGATCTGGAATCGGTGCATCCGTACTCGCTCAGATGAGCAAAAAGGGTTGTGGAATGTATTTACTTCACTGACCTTCACTGGAATTTATTTTAGCATTGATCTCTGCCAAAAAATTCTGAGAGCAGCATCAGCTACAGACGCTAACCAGCTACACTGCTTGAGATTTTCTCGTTATCAAATAAAGTTCCACATGATGATGTAAACAGGTCAAATCCTGTGAATGTGCTCTCAACTTTACAGTCTCCTTCATGTTGGAGATGGACACACACACACACAAACACACAATCTCTCTCTCTCTCTCGCTCTCACACACACCTTACCAGCCACCTTCTGCTTCCACACTTTCATATGTAAAGAAGCAGTGCAGACTTTTAAAGCCTTGCACCACTTTGTAGAGAGACAGAGGACGGAAGACAAAAAGCCCTGTCATAACACAGCCGGCACTGAGGAGAGGAAGTAATCACACCTTCTACCAAAGAGCACACTGATCTTTTTACAACCAGAGGAAGAGAAGAGGAGACAGGGAGGAGAGATGAAAGCAGAGAGGTGTATTCCACCTTTTATTGAATCTTGACCAAAAACCTAAACTCCTGACCAACAATTGATCAAATAACCAAGGACTATAAGGCTAAATCTGAAGCCATTTCATGTTTTTATTGCACTGGTTACTATAGCTGTCTTATGTGGCCTTGTAGGTACTTAGTAGAGGAAACAGCTTTTCTGCCAAATATTAATTTTCTGCAGGTATTGACAGAGGATACACACTATAATATGAAACAATGTGCTTTAAAATCTAAGGCCTGTGAGGAAGCACACAAAGGATCCTAGTGCTGTGCTTTTGAATTCTTAAGTCAAAATGTCCATTTTGTTGTATGGCTGTACATGTACTCTTCCAGTCTGTTCCTAACAATCTCCAAATGACCTGTTTCACGTAAAAGAAGACATGTAGCAGAGATGACATATGAGTGTAAAACTTTTAATGAAGCTACTAGCTTTGTTGATCTTTTCTCCTCCCATCTCCCCCTCCTTCCTCTCTCCCTGACGTGGAAGTGGGAGATCCTTTCATCTCCCCCCTCCTCCTCCTCCTCCTCCTCTTCTCTGCCTGCCTGTCTTTCTTTCACCCTGGGGAGAGAGACACTATTGTGGCGTTTTATGACCCCTTGGACCCCCTTCCCACCACCCTCAAACACACAACCTCACACATACAAACCTGTAGTTAGGACCCCTTTAAACTCTGAGCCCCATGCAATGAGATAATACTACCACACCATAGCTTTTACAAGTATTTCGGCACTTTTAATGAGTTCTTAAGAAAATATTTTTGCAGGATATTACTGCTTTGCTGGTCTACAACTAAGAAGAAAGACATCTATGAATCAGTGTAATTCTGGACATAATGAAGTAAAATGATTTGTTAGCATCTTATTGTATGCTACCAAAGATATTCTATATGAAGAAAAATGTTAGGAAGATATTTGATGTACTGTACTGGTTAATGCCACTACAAATCATCTATCAGCACCGTACACTATGTCCTTGCTAATACATGCAAACCCACATATATATACGCTCTCTGCTTTGAGGGCACGCATGTCTTAGTTTGAGGGATGTCTCATGAACGCGAGGTCAAAGGTGAGTCCAAATAACAATGTTTAAGTAAGACTTTGATGTGGCCTATACTTCTACACACACACACACACACACACACACACACATATGAGGATGCACACACACACATACGCTCCCACACACAAGCTCTCCCATGAGCTCAGGCTCAGTGGACACAAAGGGCTTGTCTTGAGGGGTGAAAGGTCATTCTGGGAGAGGTCAGATAAGAACCCCAGGCTCTTTCTCTGTTGACCAGGCCCACATACCAGCCGTACACACACACACACACACACACACATGCAGCAGCATCGCTGCTATTCTTTCTTTTTGCTCAGTCTGACAAGCAGGGTTGCGGTCTCCCACCTCCACCCTTGCACCTTCAGTAGCTTATCATATTACACAGTCACACACACAGACACATGCACAGTTCAGTGAATGCATGCATATACAACTATGCATAACAATGTGTGTACAAACACATTATGCGTGAGTGGTAATGTTTGTGTGTGTGATAGTGTGTGTCTGGGAGAGAGAGAGAGAGAGAGAGAGAGAGAGAGAGAGAGAGAGAGAGAGAAAGAGAGAGAGAGAGAAGGCAGAGGGCTGTTGAGCAGTGTCAGCTGGTCAGTGCAGCATCTCTTTCAGCCCTGAACAGTAGAATTAAAAGAGAAAAACTTCCAGCTTTGCAGATGCTCTGTGATCACTGACCCACAGCCACAACACATATGCAAAGAGATGTCAGCTACACACACACACACATGCACACGGACCCTCAGATGGGCTCATCACTGACCAGTGACCCACATCAAATGCTCTCATTCACAGTTTGCTCAACAGTCACTGGATCGATGGCCAGCTAGCCAACTGGCCAACTGTTCAACCTGCCATTCAACTCCACACACCGAACTGGTCAGCCGCTCAGCTAACCTGTCAGCTCTGCCAAAACACTGTATTTCCGCTCACTGCCCTGCAGACACCTTCCTACAAATATTTTACAAATAATATTTTTTTTTCCTATACCATAAAAATGGACCATCTTTACAACGTCAATTTATCCAGCATGCTGTAACAACACATGTAAAACACGATGTGCAGATGTGCTGTGTGTCAGTGACAGTGTGTGTCTACTTTCTGCTAGAGTTAGTGTAAAGAAATAGCTGGAAGGCACCACAAAGCTCAAACTTCCTGAATATCCAATGCCTGCTCTGCCTGTTGCTTTGCTATCTTGCTCCACGTCCTTGAGCAGTTTTTTTTTTTCTCTTCTGCTCTTTCTATCTTGCATAACTCCAGAGGAACTTGTGTTGTCTACACAGACATGCAAATCCGGCTGGAAGTGTACCTTAGTATGGTTTTAGACATTTCACAAACTTGCACTGGATGGAGACATGAAATGTTCACATGTCCAACTCAGCATCAAATGTTATGATGAGTGAGGAGAAACTCTCTTTCTCTATGTATGTCTTTCTTCAGGTTTTCTTCACACAACACTCGCTTATTTAACAGCCATAAATACCAGAAGCAATATGTGTTAACAAAACATTATCAAAGGATCTATTAGATAAATATATTTACAAATATCCTATTATAAACACATTTCAAGATGCCAATTTATGACACAAAGAAAGGTTGTTTGTGCATGTTTGTCTATGTTTTTAGAATTTCACCATGAAATAAACATCTGATTAAAGGCTTTTTAACTTTGTACCTTGGACCTTTCTTTTTCTTTTTTTTGGACACCAGTTTATTTGTTGAAACAGCTACATATTGTAGTGTTACATAGGAACATATAATTTTCTGTTACACGTTTTGGTGGCAGCCAAAATTGGTTGACCAAAATACATTTTTGGAAAACATAAAAATGAATTCAAGAGCTTCATTTTGATTATGAGTTAAGGCTTTGTGTAAAATATTTATATAAGGCCTACAACATAACAGAAAGAAGAGAGCAAGTAGGCCTGCAGTATGACATGGAGGTTTTCTATTGTTACTGGAGAAGTCACACATTGTGTGGAGCCTATTTACTCCTTTATAACAAGTTAAAATAAGTTTGAGAAGATGTATTGTAGTTTTCAGGACATGGGTTATTTAAAAGGGGGCATTTTCTGGTCGAAATGGGATTTTAGTTAACTCCATATTAACAGAGAAAGGTCGTTTAAACATGAACAAAGTGTGAAAAAACGTTTTTTCTGCACAACAGACCCATTTTACAACTAAAACACGCAGCTCCACAGTTTAAACTCCTTTTGCAACACTGATAGCAGTGATTATTTCCTTTTTCCTAACAGCATCAGCAACAACAACTGAGCAGCAGACAGTGGAGGTCTGCTTTTCATCATTATGAAGAGAAGACTATAACATGCTCTACCTGCAGAAAATACATACCACAGTAAAACACACAAATATTACCCAGTGCAGAAAGGTCTTACCTCTCTACAACCCAGCGGGGAAAGAAGCACAGTAACTATTCTTCATGAAAAGCCTGAAAGTTGATCCGACGTGCTGCCTGTCACCATGTCTCTATGTCTCCGGCGCGAGACCTACGGCGGGACTGGGTGTCGCGCGTGTCATCACCTCTGATCCTCACGAGGAAAGGTACCTCCCCCCCTCCCTCCACACAGATGGTACGGTCCGACTATTCTTTAACACCAACCAAGTGTTTACTCATTCATCTTTTCAAAGTGGTAATAACTGGCATATCGTACGTTATGTCATATCTTAATATTATGTTAATAGCAATTATTGTTAATAACAATTGACATAATACATTGTTAATTGTATGATAATACAAAGGTGGAAACAAGCAACTTGAAAAGTTACAGGATAGCCTACCAGGTATAGACTTAATTTATACTAAATCAGATGGGAAAATATATGAATTTTTAAAAATATTATTATTATTATTATTATTGTTGTTGTTATTATTATTATTATTATTTATAAAATTAATAATAATCACATTTAGTCAATGGGGAGGTGTTAATGATGAGCATACTTAAAAAAAATAAAATAAAAATAAAAAAATCTCTGGTCTGGACAGACATGTCATGATCTGCATGGTTCTTAGTTAATTAAAGGCATAAAATGGACCAAACTATAAATGAGACAGAAAAGTCCTCCTCCCATGTTTCTTACGTGTTGATGTGTCAGGCCAATAGACCAACAATTGTCAGTGTTACACCGTTAAGTAAAATGTATTTGACATGGGCCATTTGTTGCAAGAATCAGACCTGACAGGACTGAAGTCTTCCAGTATAGGCCTACATGATATTTGGGTTTCATCTAAAAGAAAGAAGAAAAAAATGAACCTGGGAACATGCAACGTCCACCAGGGCAGAAATTGAAATCCCTCCCATTTACTGTAGATATGAGTCAGACTTATTTAGAACAGATTGAAAAATGGGCTTTCACCCAACTTTTCTTTTTTTTTTTGATGTGAGAACATCAGAACAAATTATATTATTATATAAGCCATTGTTTTCACGTAGCTCCTAATATTGGGACATTATTTAACACGTTTTAATTTATTAATTCTATTTTTATTTATATGAAAGACACTGTCAAGTTTTTTTTATCATATGGGTGCTATACAGTAAATCCAGTCAAATATATTCATAGCTGAAGTATAGACATTTGTCTCAGATGAGTTCTCTGTACAACATATGCCACCCTTGGTTCAGATCAGGAATAACTTCAATAAAAACTTTTAAAGGGTAGTAGTTGTGGTAGCAAACCATCTTCTCTCAGGAAACAGCAAAAGTAACAAAATGTTCAAATGAAAACCAGTTAACTGGGTGAGTTTCAAGTAAATTAGAATCGTTTGAGGTCATTTATAGACTTCTGTCGCCCTCTACTGGACAAAAATTGGACTTACAGTGTATAAACAGGAGAGGAGAGGAGAGAGGAGGGGAGATGAGAGGAGAGGAGAGGAGAGGAATAATTGTAACTTTTTCAACATTGATTAGCAACACTTCACTGCCACCACATCCCAACTCAGCTGATGAAAAACTTGCATTGACTTTGGTGATGACTTTTGCTTTTTCATTATTAGACTATTTTCATTTCTTGACTAGCAAGCACAAATACAGCCGCTGAACTGAAACCTGATTCTACTGAGAGTAAATGTCCACCATACGACCCCTCGCTTTGTTTCAAACAACATGGGCAGAATTATGAATATTTGACAAGTGTACGTCACAGCCTCAGTGGAGAGATCCCACCTACGCAGTGGCACAAATGTTAATTTCTCATTCAGCCCCTCCCCTCTTTCCCAGGCAATCTGTCATGCTGATGGGATGAGAGAGAGACCCTCCAGCCCCCCTGTGCTTTATATCCCTGTGGCCACAACAGACCAACAGACAGACAAGTGAGTACTTAAGGGACATTATAGCACCAATACCCAAGTTATGTTGGTAGAAATGGTTTTATCTTCTCGTATCACTGTAGACTACAGTGCATTTAGAACAAAGTGTGTGATGTGGGGCGCTGGAGAGATGGCTAATGCATTAAATTTAATTTTTTAAAACATTTTTCAAATGCCTAAAGATACACATCCTTTTATTCCACTACTGTAATCCCATCTGCCACATGGAGTCTTGGTGCAATAAGAACCAGATTTTAATGAGAAAATGTAAATCACAGGTCACTGATCAGTGCTGTGAGGAAACTGTGACTCTGGATTTCTTTTTCTGTAGATTCATCCTGTGAGAATAACTTAGTTTTTAGTTCACAATCCCACAAAACAGAGTAAGGGTGCACTGGTAACAAACCTAATTATGATTGGGTTTTACTGTAGATTAATTTAATCCTTGAAACTCTGGCTTTTCTCTCTTTGGGGGCTGCAGTCTTTAGGAGTATTACAACAACAACAAAAAAGCACATTAGATTAACTTGCAAGATACTTTAATTATTTTTGCACAAAGGTTTCATTGTCTTAGTTTTGTCCATCTTTTCTGTCATTCAGTTATCAAGTAAATTGTAAACAAATTATCTGTTTATCGTATAATATACATCAATAATTAATAACATGTTCTGTACACCACTTATTTAAAAGAAAAGAAGCTGAAATGTATTATTACCATCGTCAACTGCATTCAAAACTTGTGTACACAGTACACAAACTATGAAATACTAAAGTTGAAGATAAACTATGAATTATTTACTAATGTTAAATTATGAAATTGTACATCATGAATATATAAATAAATAACATAAAACAAGTTCAATCAGTAAAGACATAAATTAAAACGACTGCAGAAGCTTTATTTGATAAAGACTTTGGCGTTGACCCCGTCAACCAATCGGATATCCCCCTAGTGAGCCATAGACGGGGACACTTAAATTAGGGCCGGGCGATACGGCCAAAATCTTCTATTATGATATTGGTGATTTCATATCTCGATAACGATATACTGTATATCATGATATAGCATGTTTTCTGGTAATTCAATAAAATAAATAGTCTGATATAACCACATGGTAAAGCCTATTTTTAGTTTATTCCTGCGTGCAAACGAATTATAGTATTTTCTCATTTTAAGAACTTCAGTGCAAAATGAACATAACAGTTTTAAATGAAATTATAGAGAAAAAGAAATAAATAAAGGCCTAGGCTTTATTGGCATAGAAACGAAACAGAAAAATATATACGATAGACATTTCTATATAGTTTTGATGATATATATGGTTATATTGCCCAGCCCTAACTTACATTTTGCCATGAAAATAATCACTCAAGGCCGCTCCTTTATCTCATGTTTATTAGACCAGATCTTAGGTTGGTTTTTTTCCTCTGGATAACTGGAATGGCACCTCTTTCTTTTACAATGAAGTTTGTTAAAGCGCTTATAGCGTGGAATTTGTTACCAATGCAACACCGTCTATCGGTTTGGGGGGTTATTACCAAGGTCAGTGCTTGCTTTATTCATGTAACTGATTTATTTACAGTAATTAAGATCACACTCAGTATCAGGAATTCTTCCTCTAATGCGAATACTGTGCAAATCAAATCCAACAGCAGCTGAAACGGTTCATCCACCTGCTAAAATCATAATGTCATTTAATTCATGATGAATTCATTAATGTATTGGTTGTTAAGACCTCTTACGGCTTTTATTCCAAAGTGATACCTAAATCATAAAACGCAGAGGATATTTATAAAAGGCATAACTGTTTTTCCACTGTGGTCCTCCCTCCTAATTACAGCTTACATTTTGTCACTGGGAATCTCATACTTCATCCTTTCCGCTGCCCCAACTGGGCAGTGCCAATCTGTACAGTGGCATAGCCATGCCACGCCAACACAACATCCCCTGATGGGAGAACAGGTGTTGGACAGGGTCCAGTGGAGCAGAGCACGGCGGGCTGCCATGATATATCAGATGAACTGGCCAGCACCGTCTCCTCTGGCCCGAGGGAGGGGGACCCAGCCATTTATTAAGTGTGTATGTGTGTGTGTGTGTGTGTGTGTGTGCAGAGGTTCTGCGAGGGCAGCAGCCATACAACAATGAGCCCCAACAAAACTGATTGGGACCCAAAGACCCAACAGGGAGGCAGGCTAATCTGGGAAATCCCTGAACAAAAACTGTATATTTTAGCTTGAAGCAATTTAAATTGTTACAACCACAAAGGCCGTACAGTTCTGACATTATGTACCAGGATGTGAGACATAGAAAAGAGATGTGAAATGAAAAGACTGCAAAGTGTTTGTTTCTGCCTTTTTATATTTTAGATTATTTAAAGGTGCTGAATTCGAAATTCCAACACGTTCTCATCCCAATTCGTCACATATCGCTGTTTTGTCACGCCCCTTGGCGTCAAGCTCTTTCACGCGCTTTGGCGTCACGCCTATAGTTACCCTTGGCGTCACTTTAGAATTAGGCAACAAAACCACTATAGTTAGGTTTAGGAAAGAAATAATATATGGTTGGGCTTAAAATTACTATGTTTGTTCAGTGAAAATGTCACTGAACGTTGTGAACATGGGACATGGATCAACAGCTGATTGTAACATGACGCATGAGACATGAAGAGTGGTGTGTTTGTTGGACCCCTCCCGCCTGCTCTGTGTGTCTCTTCCGCTCTTTTAACTATGTCACCACACTGCCGGTGCACTTTCTCAGAGCATTTACTGTTGCCGCGGATGGGTTTACATTGTAGTTAATGGAAAGCTAGGTGGGTTTCATACTGACGCTAAAGGGTGCCGTGTGCCGGAGGGGGCGCCACGCTTCCCTGATGATGCTGGTGGTAGTCGGGACAGCGTTATCAGCTGTAACCGCCGTATGAGAGCAGTGCAGAGCAGCAGCCGTGAGCTAGCCAGTGGTGCACGCTCACATGCACGAACATGCCCTAAAAGCATGCAAGGCCGGCCCGGCTATTTCAACAAAGCACAGAGAAGCTCTGATTACGACACACACAGAGGGAGAGTAACTTCATTCTCTGCTCAGGTAGACATTACTCCACTATATCTTTACATAGCAAATAGCTGTTTGCTGCTATATTATTGCTCTAGAACCTTTAAAGAATAAATCTTCTCTGTCAGCACTGCATTACAAAACATAAGTCATAGACAACCTATCTATTAACTGTTAACTTTAGCTTCATCAAATGAAACACATTTTTGCGGCAGATGTTATTTCTTTTTGCAGTACACCTAAACATATTTTCCTAAATTTTGGGTGGCCTTAAAACAGGTCCCATGACCCACTTCTTGTTCCTGACTCAGACCTTAAGAAACTGGTTTATTGGGTTTTTGAGATCAGTTTCTTAAGTCCTTTTACTGCTAATTTTACAGCCAATATGACACCGGATATGATGATTTGCTCAGTCGCTGTGGAGCCATATTGGCCTAGGCAAGGCTTGTAGTTCCTGTTAATGGGTTGAATATAATATTTTATGTCCCGTTGCTATAGCCACGGTGCTTAACTTGTGATGTAAAAATAGTCAGGCCCATTCATTTTAGTATAAATACTTCACTTCGCTTCAAGACACAGACTGAGCTGTATGTAAAACATGTCTATTTGAATGTGCCCCGGCAGAGGAAAAAGGTATTGCTACTTTACACATAATGACGGCCCAGGTCGTTTGGCTGAGAATAATGGCGGTTTCGCTGTAAAGCATATCACTCTCATTAGGTTTTTACACACTGGTCGTGCCTAACTGGAGATGCACTTGTCTGGACACACACACACACACATGCACACAAACACACACACACACATATCCATCTCCAAAGTCATTAAATCCCTTTGAAAAGAGGCCTCATTTGAGAGAAGCAATAAAATTTTTAATCATTTTATTACCAAAAGAGTATTTAACAAGTGGGTAATGAAACGCCAAAGGCAGGTTAGCTGAGTTTAACCTTCATAGAGGAAGCCATGTATCACATGCTGCCCCGAGGCATGGTGGGACAGAAATGTCATCCTCCATTATCCACCATACCTGAAGTGTGGCGTTGCGCGGCTGGCAGGCAGGCGTCTCGCTCTGCAAGGCGAGGCTGACGGGAAATTAGGGGGAATTCAATTAATGGACGTTTTTTACGCACCAGGGAGAGGGCACAGCTGCACACACACACACACCTTAATGCGTGATGCACACACATCGTAACGAATGTAACACACTTGTGAGTGCACGCACGCGTACCTCAAAGCTACACATCTCACACTGTGAGGGGCTGCTGATGGGACGGGAGAGCAAGAAGAACACATGTTCTTTCCTCGGTTTACAATCGTTTTGTCTCTATCTTTAGCTCTCTTTTTTATACTTCTACTACTTAACTTTCTGTCTTCCTCACTCTGCTAGTAGAGAGTTGGTTGCTTCTCTCTCTGTGTCTCCTTGAGGTGATAGTATAGCGGGGCCGCTCCACTGCTTTCTCTCAGCAGGTCAATTAAGGAGAAAATGAGGCAGAGGGGGACACTCTCAGTCTGTCACCATAAAAGAACCATACCTACCTACCTACCTGCTTTCCAATTGCTCTTATAATATACCGTTAAACTGTGTAAGTGCAAGTCTGACTGTGTGTGTGCATGTGAGAGGAGACAGAGGGACCGAGAGTCAGGTAGGAAAGCAAAAAGGGAGGGGTTGAATCATATATGTACCTGTTAGAGAATGAAAAAAAAGTGGTATTTCCAGAAAAGCAATCGCCACGTCCTTAAGGGAGGGGAAATACACCGGCCACCTCTGATAGCACCAAATACAGGCCCATACATTATATCGTGCAATTTCTTTGACACGCAGGAATAATTTATGGCTGATAACAAAAATACTCTATTTTCAATAACAAGCTTCTGCGGTACTTAGAGGGACTGGCCCCCAAAGTTAATTGAAAAGTGTCCTGGCTCTCATTTGCATAAGAAACACATTTAAAGGTGAAAAATTATAAATAAATATGCGGCCACCTGTGAAATATGGCTTTTGGCCTGCTGGTCATTTATAACTTTGCCTTTAATTACGTGACAGGCTGGGCTTCTGCAGCTGTAATGAGAGGCTGGAGTGATGGAGAGGAGTGTGTGAGAGACAGAGGGCTATAGGTCATTTAGTGTATGAACAGACAAATATGCACACAGATGGACGGACGTACACGCAGGTGGAAAGATATCGTAAATGTACTGACACACACATATACGTGGGTTTAAACATACATATAAGTGGACAGATATCCTCACGGTCCTAAACACAAAGATGGACCAGTGAAACACTATGCACTGAATCTCTTTGACCTGGATGTCCAGATGAGCAGACTTCAACTGTTAAGGTGATGGTTGATTTTTTTTTTTCCTTCGTGAGCTCATCCAATCAAAGAAGAGATTCAAATAGTGACCTCTGTGATGCGAGTGAATGGCTGGTTGTGGATAATTTGGCCTTCTAATTATCTCAATCTAAATCTGTAGACAATCTAGTGACAACACATCATTTTTCGCCCCAGATATCAGACATTTGTTCCTTTTTTCTTTGCTCATAATTAAAAATAAACACAGTAAAACAAAGAAAAAAGTAAAAAAAAGCAAAGGAAAATGATCCCAATGAAAGTGATCCTTGTTGAACATTTATTATTGGGGCTGTCAATCGATTAAATTATTTAATCACGATTAATCACAAATTAATCACACATTTTTATCTGTTCAAAATGTACCTTAAAGGGAGATTTGTCAAGTATTTAATACTCTTATCAACATGGGAGTGGGCAAATATGCTTGCTTTATGCAAAGGTATGTATATATTTATTATTGGAAATCAATTAACAACACAAAACAATGAGAAATATTGTCCAGAAACCCTCACAGGTACTGCATTTGGCATAAACAATATGCTCAAATCAAAACATGGCAAACTGCAGCCCAACAGGCAACAACAGCTGTCAGTGTGTCAGTGTGCTGACTTGACTATGACTTGCCCCAAAACTGCATGTGATTATCATAAAGTGGGCATGTCTGTAAAGGGGAGACTCGTGGGTACCCAGAGAACCCATTTACATTTACTGATCTTGAGGTCAGAGGTCTCGGGACCCCTTTGAAAATGACCATGACAGTTTTTCCTCGCTGAAATTTAAGTTAAGTGGCATTAAAACGAATTTGTGTTAACATGTTAACTTTGACAGCCCTATTTATTATACAATAGGTTATAATGTATAATTATATATTACACTATATTTATCATAATTCTTTCCCAATTTTAAAACTTACTATAAATATGAACTTCCCTGACTGGTATTTTATCTTGTAATGATTCACTAATTTACTGCATTTTGAATTAACTTTGTCCCAGCCACTAAAGAAACTGCTCTGGATATGTTAAATTTGCAGACACTAGCAAATTTCCGTCAGACAACCAGACATGTTAAATGACATGTTATAACAAAAGTCAGGCAGGGAGACAGACAGGTAAGCATTACAGAGCATCAGACAGATAGTTAGACAAAAGACTGGGTAGTGGATATACGGTGTGTGGCACTTCTGTCTGTGTCTCCTCCTTCCCTCCCTCCATCCCTCCCTCCCTCCATCTCTTTTATGCATAAAGAAAACAGCTTGCATTGCCCTGCAGGTACTACCAGAGCGCTGTGCCGCCACGCACCGCTTTCACTTTCACCTTCACACCTTCTCTGCGGTCACTTCCCGGTAGAGCTTGCGTCGCAGCAGCGGCACTTCCTGGGGTGTTCTTTCCTCTCTCTCCTCATCTTCTTTTTTTTTTTTTAACCCTCTTTCTCCATCTCTGAATAGCAGTACAGGGAAGGAGGGAGGGAGGCACAGGCATGCCCCGGCCCGGCTCACTAAGTCCTATTATAAGTAGAAGAAGGCGATATTTCACCATTTCACCCCCCAGAAATATTACAAGATAGACAAGCAAGCGGGGGCTAATCCCTGGGATGAAATTAGCAGCGGAGGGGTTAGCGGCAGGATGGAGGGATGATAGAGAGGGGGGTTGGGGTGGGTAGCTGAGCCCAGCTAGAGGCAACTCGTCCACAGGGATAATTACAAGATGCTCCCGGGATCTGTCTGTCTGTCTGTCGGCTATGCTGGGCTGGCCTTCATTTTTGATGGCTCTATTTTCAACAAGGGGGACTAGTTCGCTCCCTCGCTCTGAGTGTGTGTGTGTGTGTGTGTGTTGCCCTTTCTTTCTGTGTCTCCAGTGCTTCAGATACATAGTAAAAGCTATTAAAATTGAAATTGTTCTAGGGGCTGTGAGCGAACGGGGGAGAGAAGCGACACACTCAACCCCCATGACAGACTGTTTAATAATGGGTGGACTGGGTGTGTGTGTGTGTGTGTGTGTGGGAAGTGAGCCTATGACCCAACTGGTAGGCCTGGTGTGACCATCTCTTCTTATTTCAAGCTGCACTTTTATACCCTTTTACATAAATATAACCGTTTTTATATTGGCCATATGTTTCACCACATTTGGAGACTTTAACTTTATGATTTTGTGTCTTTAATCCTTTCACATTAAAAAAATGTTGCTAAACTTCAGAATCAGTTAGCGAAGGGGCCACACAGAAAAAAAGTGTTTGTGTTATGATTAAGTATCTACCTGTCTAATGCAAGAGTACATGTACATTTTTTTACCTTTGTTTCCCCCTATAAATCAGAATCAGAATCAGATATATTTACCAAATACATTCATACAAGGGATTTGATTCCTGTTCTCTCTAATTTGATCTCTCTAAGTTTGCTTATACATAGTATAGAAATAACAGCTATAGAAACAAGGACAACAAAGCTTCTTTCACAACAATGACCTGCTAATTGTACTTTATCCTGCTTATTACACGGCTACTTATTTAAGAAATCAATAATTTGACACAAAAACGGTCCGCCAGAGTCCGACATGAGAGCAGCGCCCATAGGAATGGTCTGCTATACATAGCAACGGTCTGCTATAAAGAAATAACAGAACGTAGAACGCTGTAATTGACCAATCAGAATTGAGTATTCAACAAAGTTGTGTAACAAATATATATAAAAAGCACCAATGACCAACAATAAAATAAGAAATAGAGTAAATTGTCTATATAAAAAGCAAGTGTTCTGTAAGTTGTAAATATTACAATTATATACAAAAAAAATAGAATTAAGAGTTACAGCAGAAACAGTGAAATATCAGCTGATTTTAATTTCCCTACATTACAGGTTTAAGTGAGTGAGTCCCCCCCTCCAACCCCTCCTTTGGTCAGTGGTGGGAGGTGAGCATGGCAGCAGAAAGCTTTGACCAGCACACTGACCCCTCTCTAGGGAAACAATGACTTTGAGAGCGCTGGAACACACACGCACACACACGCACGCACGCAAACACACACACACACACAAAATGAAGAATGGAATGGGCAAACTCATTCATCACTTTAACAAATATAACAGGCTATTGTAGGGGCTTGCGAAATAGGAGACAAAAGCTAAAGTAGTTGCACTTAGGCCAATGGCTGCATTCACTCAGCCACATATGTGTACGCTCCTTGTGCAATACACACAGACCCAAACACACACACACACACACACACACACACACACACACACACACATAAGCCCAAAATCTGCATTCACATGCAGTTCAGTGTATTCCACAAATTCAAAATGATACAACTTCTCTCTGAAGCTTTTATCTAAAAGTAGTTTGTAATAAATATGAGCACATTCAAAGCAAATGTGGTAAATGCATTATTTTCAAATAGACCTGATTTCCCCTCAATTTTATCAGCCAATAGTAAAATATAAAAGAAGCTGTTAAAGGCATGTAAATCAGGAAGAATGAAATTCAGTGTTTTTCCCCAGCTGATATTGGCCTATTCCTGTAAAGACACATACATTTAACAGCAACATACCTAAGTCAGTGACTTCATATCAGAATTTTCTTGTCACTGTTTTATTCTTCTAGCAGCCCAACTTTCCTAGAAACCCACTCATTGTAAAACAGTTTTAAACTGAGTATACTTATTTAGAGGAGATGGCCTTTTATTGTGTGTTATGAGTGCATGTGTGTTAACACTAATCAAACATCACAGTCATTGCTCAGTGTACCTCCTCTTGAGCATGTTGCTGAGTCTAAAAATGTTTGTCTCTTTTGAAACCAACAAATGGAGATTTGAGTTGCAGCTGAGCTGGTCCTCATAGGACCTGTAGATGGTGCTCTATACCAGGAAATGACACTGGACTTTGATGGAATGCGGGCCGCAGCGCAGAATAAATGTGTGTGTGTGTGTCTGTGTGTGTGAGAGCGAGAGGGAGAAATAGAAAAATAGAGCAAGAAAGATGGAAAGTGTGTGTGTGTTAGAGAGAGAGAGAGAGAGAGAGAGAGAGAGAGAGAGAGAGAGAGAGGTGTACAGTACCTGATGGTACAGAATAGTCTAATGACCGTCCTTCTTTGTCTTTGAGCTGGCAGACAGAGTCATCCAGCACATTCAGCACCAGAATAGCTACAGAACAACCACGCATAAAGTGAAGTTATAAACAAAAAAGAGCACACTAGATCATCGGGACAGGCAGAGCCAGGATGACATTTTCCTTCTGATAACTGCAACCTCTCACATAATTCACAAATTCATCCAAATCCTTGGTCTGGAAGCTCCTGTGGGTTCAATTAGTTTTGAAAGGTATTGTTTTGCTCTGAAACTTCCTATTAAGTATGTGCAGGTAAACGGAACAAGCTGCATATGTGACAATATAGCAGGTTTACACCGTGAAACAAGGCCTATGGGTAAAAAAATGTTTTTTTACACATGCAGAATTCAGTGGTAAAATTAAAGCTCAGGGTTAAACAGCAAGATATTCAGGTAGTGTTTGATATTTGTCTAATAGTCAGAATTCTTTTGATTGAAGCCATATCATTCCCATTACGCTGATCCCTATTTCCTCCTCTCAGTAGTTATGGAATAATTAGACAGTAATTAAATATAAAAAATGGTGAATTGTGAATTGTTCTATGGGAAGAACGCAGGACAGGTGGTGTATTTGTCTTATGGTGTCGCCACGTCTAACAGTGTGATTAGTAAATTCAGTCAAGGTCAGGTGAGTAATTGGCCTGGTGGTCGCAAGCAGCTGTGTCACATTTTGTTACACGTAGTTACATCGTAATTACACTCTAATTATAGGGAAAAAAGAAGCAAAATAATTGCTGTGTTACTCACACTAAAAGTAATGTGATGACTATAGTGATTTAATTCTTTGTCACATTGAGTCACATAAAAATGCATTTAATTTCATGATCATTATTCAATTTTTCAAGAGCAATTACACATCAAATGGCATATCACAAGCTATATCCTCTTTATCATAATGCACACTTTATGGATAAACATTTTTTTTAAAAAAGTCATGACTGCAAGTGTCTGATTATGTGAGTCACACAAATGTCATATTGTTTTTATCCAGCTTTTGAATGAATGTGTTTCAGGGTAAAATGTGTTTAGTGGCAATGACATTCATCTGACTGGGATTCCAGTCTAAAAATAGAGTTACAGATGTGACCAAATAACATGCACAGGGCTGCGATCTTGACAACGACCTGCATGTTGCAGAAGCATGCATGCATAGCCAAAATACAGCATATAAAAAAATGATAAAAATGAAAAAGGAAAAGATAGAGAGACAAAAAGTGTTCAAACAAATTTGCTGCCACAGCCACATTTTTTTTTTTTTTTTACTATGTGTGAATATGCATAGTTAATAAAAGTATAAAGTTAACACTTGAAATATTATTCAAGTGCATTCTAAACAAGTGCATCTGGTTTATATATTTTTATTTTTTAGCTGACATTGTCTTTAGTGAATTTAAATTTGAATCAGATGATTAAACGTCCATGCACAGATCGTGAGAAAAGACAGGCTGAATCTCAATCAAACTGCCTTTTTAAAATTCATCAACATTTGGTTTGAATAAAAAATATACATATGCAGAAATTATAGATGTCAGATACTTTGTCTTTTAAGAATTTAGTTGCTGATTAAAAATTGCAGAACACTTTTGGACCATATGCTGCCTTATTGCCGACAGTACGGTGATAATTTAATAGTAGCTGCAGATGCATGGTCGCGTGTGTCCTACGCTGCACTGAATATAAAAAAGGTGCCCTTGACAATGACTCAGCCTTTCTGTATTGATGCTTTCTGTACTTATTTAATTGAAACTTTCTGAGATTTATTCTTTGTACTGTACCAGTTTAGAAGCAGGAGAAGCAGGTGAGGTGTCAGATATACAGGATACTTGATTTCCCTTCCATCTTCTCACAAAGTGTGTGATTAAAAGTATTTAAAATACTGCGCTGACAAGGGCAATATCCTCAAATAATTATAGGAAATCAATTCAGGCTTTGTTAATATTTTTCATTATATTTTATATGATATTATAATATCACACGCTATTATCCCTGTTATGTTGTGTGTGTCCGCAACATATACTCTTAAAAAGGTATTAGGAAAATTTAGCATTTTAATCTTTCATTCTTGTAGAGTAACTCATTTCATTTGGTGCCTCCAGGGAGGTCAGAGGGAAAGGTTAACTATAAAATGGCACCCATGGGAACCTGTGAGGGTCCAGTCTCTTGCTCAAGGACACTACAGCAGGGAAATTGCTTGCTTAAAAACATAAACCCAAACAGCCCCAACTGCCGCGACACATTTGTGTAAAACCTGTAACATACACAACAAAATCTTTACAAAGTAATGCTGCATATTCACATCATTTTCCAATAATTATTTTGTGGTAAATTAAGTGTTTTCCCTAAACAAACATGCTGAATATGTGCTGAAATTGGCACATCTGAAAGGGTCACAATGGTGTTTTATGTCACTCATTTAAAAAGTGGTAGATTTCATATTTATCTCCTAATAAGTAACTTCATTTGTGCCGCATGCCACCAAAAATATGTTATAATTTTAATTTCCTTCATCTTGTTCATAGTTCAAACAGGCTTTGACTTGACCATCATCACCTTCATACCCCCTCAAGGTGTCTCTCACATAAGGACGCGCATACACACACACACACACACACACACAGTACTGGCTCTTTAGCACTCGTTCAGCATGCCCCACTCAGCAGTGTATGAAAATAAAGACAGCGCCCTTGACAAAGACGCTCCAATGTTGCGAGTTCGCTTTCTTTTTTCTTTCAAGTTTTCTGATTAGATTCTTTGCTCAACGCTGCTTTAGCAAAACTAAGATGCTGTTCACATACAGCTATCCTTACGTGTAGAATTCACTCTTTGTCCTTTGGTGTAAATTGAAAGAGCTTAATTTATTTTCAATCCTACAATAGATGTTGTATATGAACTAAATCAATTTACTGTTGAATTCCATTATCATTATTATTGCTTTTATTATTACTGTTATCATTATTATTATTAGTAGTAGTAATAGTAGCCTTAATAGTAGTATTACAATTAGTAATATTAGGTATGTATCATATATTAAAAACCAGTTAGTTTGATAATTCACTAACAATTGATTGCAGTGTTAAATACCTAGATTTCAAGATTAAGACCAAAATCAAGCTACATAAATTAAGACATAATAGTACGTAATAATACATAAGATATTTAACTATTTCACCTGTTAATTCATGACATTGTGGTAGTTATTTTTATGATCTTTTGAGATCTTTAAAGGCGCTATATAAGTTTAATTTATTATTATTATTATTATTATGATAATTTGCGTCACATTTTCTAAATACAATCATTTGTATCAACTGTGCTGTTTTGAGTAGCTTTTCATTTTCTTTAAGTGTTATTTAGAACTAATTTTGTCAGTATTATTATGTTTAAAATTTTACAAGATTTTATTTCATGTTTTTTGTTTTTACTGTTATTTAGAATTATCTGACAAACAGTCTTGGTATTTATGACACGTCTCAAGAATACATAAATGCAAGCGTGCAGCCGCACACGCCTCTTCCTCTCTTCCTCTCTGTCTCAACGCTCTGACTTTGTTGTGTGCATAATAGTTCCTAACGGTTACAACTAATGAATTGACCAGCCTCGGGGAGGTATATATAAACCTATTAGCTTTAATAAAGTCTGAAGGTATAAAATGACTCTCTGAGGTATTTCACTATACACTTAGTACTCTCCCCAACCTAATAATACCAGCTTCTTTTCCAAGTACATTGTCAGTGCACTTTGATTGCATTCTGGTGTCTGTCTGCACAATTATTTTCAATTTAACCACTTAGAGGACAGAGAGGAGAGAGAGAGAGAGAGAGGAGAAAGAAAGTGTGGTGTCTCCCTGCTTTGAGATGCACGTAACCTCAGAGTCAGTGAGGAAATGGAGAGAGATGGAGGCAGAATGAGAGAGGGAACAAGAGGAATTAAACAAATAGAAGTAAATGGAGAATAACAGAGAGGGACTGATGAAGAGAATGTGACAAAAGAGAGACAGACGGACAGAAAGAGAGAGACGAGGAAATATGAATTCCCTCCAGTTAGCTGAGTATGTGTATGTGTGCTCATTTGGCTGCCTCCTAATCCCTGATTCAATTTCCAGCCTTTAAACATGACGAATTACATTCCTGTCCTCACCTAATGCTTTTAACACATCCCTATAAGAGGCCTTAATCAGGTGAGATGGGCCCCGATGCTGCTGGCTGTACACACACACACACACACACACACACACACACACACACACACACATAGGCTGATTAGCCTAGCCACGGTGCTAGCCACCCTGGATAAGCCACCAGGTGGATAATGTGCTGCTTTAGCGCCTTAATTACGCCATAATCTGTTCAGCGCCTCAACCCCCTGCACAGAAGGACAGCGAGAGAGGAGGGTGGTGGAGGTGTGGGTTGGTGGGAGGTTAGGGGGACTGAAAGACGGGACAAGAGACGAGTGGGAGAAAGGGAGTTGGGAGAAGGAGAGGAAAAGAAGCCTGGAGGCTCTCTGCTTCTTAACCTATAGCGTACCTACTTCCCCCCCTCGTCTCCTCTCTAAACTATCTCTGCTCTACCTGCTTGTATTCATTCTATCCTTCCTTCTCTCCCTACAAGCTTCCTTTCTTCCTAAATTACTTCATGCATCCCCTAGACAGACTTTTGAACCCGTTTTGTTGCCTAACACGCCTCAACTCTCAAGTCTCTGGCCGGTCTCGCTCTCCTTCTGTTTCCTGTGCGTCTTGAAGCCCTACTGTATTTCATGTCACCCTCCCTCTCTCTTTCTTTTCATCCCTCCAAACCCCCCACCTCCCCCGGCCGTTCTCCCTCCGTCCACCTCTCTCCTTTAGTTGCTGTGTGTCTCAGTATCTCGGGTCCTCCTGTACCCTGTACCTGTCACGGTGCGCAGCCCTTTGACAAATCACGTGAAGGGCAGACTGAGTTTTGTAGGACGAGACAAAGCTTAAACATATGGCTGCCGTGTCCCCAGGTGCTCCGCTGTGTGCTGTAGCAAGTCCCTGGGAGTCCTTATATATAACATTAGCTACCTGTCTGTCTGCCAGGTTAGCTACCTGTCTGTCTGCCTTTCTGTCTGTCTGTTTCCGTGTGTTTGTCTGTCCAAATATTTCCGACTGTCTGTCTGTTGAAGACGCATAACTATGACCTTTACAACTGTTTTTCTTCAACCTTCCGTCTGTTTGGCTAGTTGTCTGCCTTATTGACATTTTCATTGACTTTCAACCCTTAAAGGTGCTCTATACGATATCCAGAGCATTAATGTAGCAGCAAACAAGCAATGAAGTCGCTCTTTTTTTAGGAGACAGGGCTGCTTTAGTGCATGTTAGTGCATGTGAACGTGCCCCACTGGCTAGCTCATGGCTTCACGCTGCACTGCCCTGATATGGAACTGATAACACCACCGTCGTGGAAGCATAGCTCGCCCACTCTCCCCCCAGGTTAACACTGTTAGCTCTGTCAGCACTGTTGCCATTGTTTGCACTGTTAGCGCTGTTAGCACTGTTAGCTGCGAGCCGCCAGCTCAGCCGTCGCCATGTTGAGAGCCGGGCTCTGAATTTCAAATTTAGCACCTTTAATGGTGGTAAATTGTTTTTATCAGTGCCTGCTGGTTACTGTTCCTTTTGAAGTACACACACACACACACACACACAAGCAAATCACATCAGTTTTTCCCACTAATGAAGATGAAGTGAGATATCAGTGTTTTCTCACTGCGCTCGATGCCAATAAAGTGCCCCATTTAATGCCAATTAGCCACTGCACCTCAATTTGTGTCATGTTATTTATTCTTTTGAGTGTTTCTTTCTTCCCATAATAGCAGTCAACACAGGAGAAGAACTATCTTTCAGTGGCTCAACACTTCAACACTTCAGGTAAATCTCAACACAGCCAGTACATGAGTCTATGCACCATGTTATATCATTTATCAGCTCATTTACACTACACAGGAACAACAACACGTGTCACTCGCTACCCGATCCGATCCGTACATCCTGCCCGATCACTACTACGCATGTGCAACTCTCAACAGAGGTGTGAAAGAAGCGAGATGGCTCACTCGTTAGCTACGGAGCTGATGATGGAAGTAGCTAAGGAGTGAGCCATCTCGCTTCTTTCTCATCTCTGTTGAGAGTTGCACGAACGCAGAATCGATCGAGCAGGTGCTAGCGGAGAGTGTAACATTGGCCAGAGCTAGCAAAATGTCAGCAATTTGACAATATTTTACACTGGAAAATTCCACCAGTAAAACGGCGACCTGTTTTTAACGCACTGGTATGAGATCGGTACTCGTATTGGCCGATACATAAGTTCAAGTATAGGAATCGGTATCGGGAAGGAAAAAATGGTATCGGAACATCTCTACTGCATGTAATTTAGTACTACCATGCTTTGAAATAAACAGTACAGATGCTGTAACACTAACAAACGGTTAATATAGCCACTTGAAACAGGGTCGTTATGGATCCTGTGCCATTGGCTGTGCAAAGTTTTAATGGCTCTCAGTTTGCAAAACAAGATATAATGACTTGTTTAGGAGTGAAAAATCTGTGTAAAACCAGACTTGAGACCTACTTTTGACTTGGCCATTGAATGTTCCACCTGTGGTGTGTATTTTGCTTAAAAAATCAGAGTGAAAAGAAGAAGACTTACATTGAATTGCTCGTTTGTTAATACTGACTGGTTCCAGTGAGACGGGCTATCAGCACATCAACACTAAATTAAAGTCAAATAATAACAAGGTAATTAATTAACACTGGTAGTTACGGTTAAGTGCAATACGACATTTTCTTTATTACTCCTCCAGATTTATGACCATCTTGTTAATGTTGACAGCCAGTACCAAATGCTGGTAAAACTACCAGTTCTAGATGTTTCCACGGGGGAAAAAACACATTTTTTAAATTAGCTGAATAAATGTCACCCTTGGCTCTTATTTGGGAAAATAAAGCAATATATTTCAGACATTGGTGGCAGGTAATATAGGAAAAAATGGAGAAGCTTCCCACCAAATTTTAAGGTAAAAAATACTTAAAAAAAAAGGATGGTTCCTAAGCTAAATGCAAGTTCTAGATGTTACATAAATGTGATTTCCTAATGTTATTATATGAGTAGGAAACCCCCCTCTCAATGAGCCCCTGATGTTATTAGTGTGAAATATCAGATAGATAGATAGATAGATAGATAGCTAGATAGATAGATAGATTTAAGAGTGCAGGAGAAAAGAGGAAAGGTAGGCAGCAGGAGAAAGAGAGAGAAAGACCATGTTTGTCCTACAAAGTTTTGAAGTTCTTTCCTTTTTCAAACTTTACGTGTATTTGCTGTCATGCAGAATAATTTTGGGCTTTGCTCGTCTCCGGGGCAATGGCCTCAGGGGCAGGCAGACCCCCATGGGGGACAGGTGTCAGGCAGGTGTGTACGTGTGTGTGTGAGTGTGAGAGAGAGAATGTGTGTGTGTGTCAGTGAGTAATGGCGCTATCAACTGGCCTCCACGATCCATCATGCGCGTCCCTGGCCTCGCACCTCTAGGGCCGCAGCACACATGCACACACGCACATTTAAATGAGCGAACACACACACACACACATATATATGCACATAAATACACGCCTACACAAGCAGATGTACTTAAGCATGAAAACACTGAACAAACCAATCAGATGTTGCAACAATCAGTTTCTTTCTCCCCTGCACACACACACACACACACACACACACACACACACTCATATTATCTTATTAAGACTGATGCTAAATAAGAGAGAACATTGAGAGAAAGTTTCAAGATTGTTTTTAAAAAGTTTGGTGGTTTTATGCTTTTCAGTGCCGCACACATAGCTGTTGCAAAAACTGCCTTTCCATCAGCAGAGGGCAAACATTTCAAGGGGCAATCTAGATTTCAATCAGCCAATCCTGGACAGTTGCTGCTTCAAAGGCCATGCTACTAAAAACTTAATTAAACACTAATCTTGGACGCTAATTTATTGTTTAGTTAGTTTGAGTATGAAAAAAAGCCATTTTAAATTTTCATAACAATCCACTTCTCTCAGTACATTTATTTTTTTGTCTCTTTTGTTTCCCGTCGTTCCTTCTCTTTTCCTCTCTTTGTCCGTCGTCTTCCTTCATGTAGCAGAAAATCTTTCTGAACAAATCGCTCTGTTCAGTTATTATCTCAACGGGGGAGGGTGGTATTATAATTAACAAAACAATAAAAGTTTATTAATGAACATTAAAATGCAAAATAGCAGGAAGAGAAGACGGTGGGTGCTATCAATCAAAAAGAAGTGACTCCCCTGCTTTTTTGAGTCTTAATTAGCCGTCCGCTCATTAATGGCATGAGTGTGTTTGTGTGTGTGGGTGCAGGGGAGGTTACAAAAGGACTTTAATTGATCAGTGGCCCCTAAATGGGCTATCAGCAAGTTGGAGACAAAAAAAATGTAATTTATGGAACGGTGTCAGTTTTATTTCCACACCAACTAATTATGAATGCCAAGGAGTGCAGCTTTTACTTGGTTGAAGGCCTCGTCCAATCAGCCAAAGGCGGTGGGAACATTAACCTATACGTTAGACTCCAAGTAACCATAGCAACATTACTAATGCTTTACACTATGCTAATGGTGAAACTTGCTAAAAGTTCAGCTCACTGATGGTTAAGGCCAAAACAAGAAATAATCATTTAAATATGGGTGGCTCTTTTTAGTTTTTCCTTTTTTGTACAATACAAAATAATACACTGTGAATGAAATGCACATGCCTAAACCTTGTCCATTATTTTATACAACAAGATACCTTGTCTTACATTATTGCTTGCATAAACTGCCCTGTAAATCCTAGGCAATGTGTTTTACTGTTGTTAAAGGGATTGTTTGTAACTTCTTACACTTACACTCTTATAAATAATTGCGGGTCGGTGTTTCTTATGCAGAAGCACCAAAACCGCAAAGTCATATGTTGTGAAGCCTGTCTTGCAAAACAGTGTCAACTAATCCTGCTCCAGCCTCCCAACCACAGCCAGAAGACAGTGGAGACCGCAGGTCTCCAGGGCTGGAGTCGATGCTGCGCTCAGCTCCTCTGCCTGCCTGCCTGCCTGCCTTCACTCACACACCGCGCTCGTTCTCACTCGCTCCACCTCGATCCACGCACATACTACACACTGCAGAAGAGTTACGTTATCGTCTCCGACCAAAACTCCGTTGTCTCCCCTGTTCCTTCTGAACACGGTCGGGAGGCTGAAGCAGAAAACACAGTATCATCATTGATTCATGGAGAGACCTTCTTCTGGTCAGCTAACATTACTGTCAAGCAGGTGAAATACACTATAGAGTGATATTATGGTTTTAGCTGACGTGTGTCGCCTCACTGTGTTGATCAATGCTCGTCCATGTCTATGTAGAGCGAGCACAAGCGCGAGCAACAGGACGCTGACTTTCATTGACTTAATGGCCACAGGTGTCGCTGTTAACAAGCAATTTCTGATTCTTACATAGAGTCCCTTTAACAAACGTGCTGTGGGACAGTTCTGAATCATGACATTGCTGCTCTTGTATTTGATTGACATCAGTCAATACAAAGAAACTGAGGAGAGAGAGAGAGAGAGTGGTGTGACATGACACGACATACTGTATGTGAGTTGAGTGCAGAATATCACAAGCATGTCATGCACCTTAAATCAGTAAGACACCAGGCTGCCCTGATGAAGCTATATTTAACAGTATACTTTGAACCAATCGGAAGCTGCCTCCCTCATTCCTCCTATACCTCTCTCTCTCTCTCTCTCTCTCTCTTTCTCTCTCTCCCACACACACACACAAATTCACACATTATTACACCCACACAGAGTCACCTGAACACATATACAACCCAGCTCGATTTATAATAGTTGGCATGACCCCGTGGCCCCTCTCAGGGAGGAACTAAGAGAGTTCAAATCGTGGCCTAATTACGCCCCGCTCCGCTTCGCTCCCTCCGCCCTATGCTCTCAGAAAGTAGAGCGCACGGCTGCAGCACACACACACATAAGCACCAACACGCACACACGCTCTGCTTTCAGAACAGACGGCCTGTTTCAGAACGAACTCCCCTGCTTCTATCACACAAACACACACACACAATCATACACACTTTTGCGCAAATGTTCCTTTGCTTCGCTCCCACAAATCTTGCCTTATGTGGCACTCACACACACACACACACACACACACTTGCTGGGTCAACCTACATTTTTCTCTCAGTGAGAAACATGTCACTGTACTGGGAGTTCATCAAGTGTGAATTCACATGCTTGAGAAGAAAGGCCAAAAAAGCAAAGGAGTCATGACTAATACTTAAATCTATAGATAATAACATTCCAAATCTATCTACAGGTAAACATATTATAAAATAAAAAAGTAAAAACATCTGAAGTTCTCACCGTCCAAACAGTCCAAGCCCCCAGGATGGTGAGGGAATATACTGTATGTACAGTATACAGAATATGCAAATGAAATGAAGGAGGCCACTTAGGGCGCCAGTATATTCCTTTAGAGCTGCTTATCAGATGATAGAATGGCTTCAGAAACCACCTTTCAGATGTCGGATTAGAGGGAACTGTGTCCGACCATTCCTGTAACTTTCAACCTTCTCTCTCTACCTTTTTTCATTCTTGACACGACTATCTCTGTCACTTTTAATGTTAACAACCATGTGCAACACTATGAATGTCTTGCAGGTGAGACTAGAACAAAATTAGGAACGCAATCAGTATTTCAATGTTATCGCACCCCACCCACCCCTCTATGTGGGCTGGCTTTTCACTCTGGCTTTGAGTCTGGCGGTTCCTTACTTGCTGATTGACCACAGTGTACAATGGTGAAAGTATGGACAAATGTCACGTTTGAGACGAATTATCTTGAACATCATAGACATTTTGACGGACCTGATGGAAATCCTGCAGAGCATTCTCCCAACACAATGGGTAAGGTACATTAATAGATACATGAGTTTGAAGGCTTGGATGTCAAAACACTGTCCAGCAGTTTCTTGTACTATGACTTTGGATTTTGAAAACTCTGAAAAGGTATCATGGTGACAATCATTTTATCTTGGCAATGGCGAGCAAACTGTAGAAATACACTGTTCATGTTATAAAGTAATCATGCAGAAATGTGTGCTTGCATGTATTTGATTGGCTAATGCAGCTCCAATACTGGATGATGATATAAAAACCAAGCTGAACTGGCTTCACGCTGTTGTACTTTTAAAGATTTGAGAAGTGTTCTATAAGTATTTTAAATAACTATTCAGCTCTAGTATTTAGAGTTTTGCCACTGAAAGCACTATCAGGCCCCAGACGTCTCCAATGCTTCCTGACAGCTTACTGACAAGCTCCAGTTTCCAGGAAACAAAAACAAAATCCGGGTTCTGAATAATGTTCTTAACCATCAAAATGTAGTTGAAGGAAGGAAAAAACTGGAATCACTGGAGGCGTAAAACGTTCCAGACCTCTCAATGTCACAACTTTCCAGACACAAAGCTTTGGTTTAGAGCCTGACTGCGTTTGAGGATTGGCAAGCTTAAAGTTATAAAAATCTGCCTGCAGAAGTTTAATTTTCATTCCCTATCACACACACACACACACACACACACACACACACACACACACACACACACACACACAGGTAATGTCTGTCAGTGTGTGAGAGGAGAGCGAACCTGATGAAAGAGAACAGGAGTAAATTGGACGCTGAGTGTTTGATAACTCCATTTCTTCTTCTCCTTGCATTTCTGCCATATGCTCACTCTTCCTCCCCCCCAGGTTGTTCAGTGACATTCTGCACTTCTTTCCACACGTCCCTCGGTTCAAACAAAGATTACTGTAAAATAAAGATATAGAGGGAAACAGAGGGAGAATGAGGGAAACAGAAAACCAAAGCAGAGACTGAGATATGCAGGAAGTGTGAATAGTGTGTGGCTGTGTGGGTCGGTGGGTGTGGGGTCTCGCAAGAGAGAGAGATTTGAATTGGCCCAGTGGAGTCGCAGCAACTCGACGGCTCTATTCTATTTTTGCCTTTTTTCTCTGGCCAGACCCACAGGCTTTTCCCACAGAGCTGCCACAATACATACACTACCACCTACTCTATACATGTGTGTCTGTGCCTGTGCATGTGCGTGTGTGTGTGTGTGTGCACGACTTTGACCTGTCCTTGAGAAGATGTGGCTTCCACTGAAACTGCCGGGAGAGAAAGAAACAGAAAGAAAGAGAGAGAAAGAGAAATAGCAGAAAAGAGAAAAAAGGGAATGAAGGAAAGAAAGAAACTTCACTGACTATACTTAAACTCAGACATCTTACACTTTTTGACATTTTAAAAAACATCATTAAACAAATGAGTGAAAAACAGAAAAAAAGCATTCCCAGCGTGCACTGCAAAGCTGAAAGTGCTCGCAACTGCAGGATGAACATGTAGTCATACCACAAGTGTTTGTGATAGGGGCCACACGCTCAGCCCATATAAATATACGATCAAGGATCTTTTACTGACGCTGAGAAGAGCAACGCGTCTACAGGAAACAAACTTTACAATAAATCAGAAAGTACGAACAATTCTTTTCTTACGAAGACCTTGTGACGCCACCATTTAACAAATAATCCAGTCTATTCAATTGATGTTGTTATGATGGAGCGACATGATTCTTATTTTGTTGTGTCCTGAGTCTGCTCAGATCATTTCATATCTGCTTAGTCTTTTGAACTAACTGCAGCGCTCCAGATATACATTTTTAAGTTAGTAGTCACCAAGAAATCTCTCAACTTTGGAAAAAAGAAATGTCTTTTATAATCATCTGCAGCCTTTAACCGTACGCACAACAGACACTATTTTATTGATGATGATCCTCATAGTTTGACCTAAAACATAGGAACATGGAACCAGCGATCACCTCAGCAAGCACCCGGAGGATGCTGCTTGATTCATTTTACAGTAACAAATAACAGTTTCAGGAAGGCCATTCCTTTTATTTTAACCCATTCTTAACAGCTCTAATTAGCCTAACAGGAACAATGACAGTGATATAAAATGAATGAAAAGGGGTTAAATTATTATTGTACAGTCTTTTCACCTCTGTCTTTCCATCTTTAACTCTTTGTTGACACTCGCAAGCTAGTTTTCAGATTTTCCCTCCATTAGTTAATAAGAGCCTGAAGTGTAATATGTCCCTGTCTCATTTCACTGCTGCGCACTGCTTGACTACACGGTAATGTGATTGTTTCATGGACACATGCTTGCACACACTCACATACTGTAAATACAAGGCCTTACATGCTTGCACACATACACACAGTCACACCAGTCTCTTTGATGAAAATACGACAGGACAGACGAATTTGATTCCGTCTACAAGCCTGCCTGTGATGACAAACGCCAACGCTGACTGTGAGTGGAGCTGATGGTATGGTACATCGCTCTGTATGTGCGCATGTCTGCTCTGTGTTGACATCTTACTTCAGGGAGCATAGACAGAGAGATTGAGATTAATGAATGGAAGAGGAAGGGAAGAGAGGTGAGGAGAGACAGAGCAGGAGGAATGGAAGAAAGGAGAACAGTAGAGAGAGATCTGAAAGAAAAGTGCCAAAAAGTGATGTACCGTATACTATACTGTAGTACAGCATGCATTTGCTTGTCTGTGTACATATCTACTCTTGTTTATATGTCATAGTGAGCCTAAGACCTTTCCGGTGGACGGTGTCAACGGAGAGACAAAAATAATTTTTTTATCCTGTTTGAATTACACCATTAATCACACATATGATGTTTGTCAATTTAGAAGATCATTTTGCAAGTCAAGAAAGTTGCAGTTTGTTGGAAAACTGTTTGAAATCGTGAAAATACGTAATTAGAAAGACTAAACACCCAAAAGTGTCAAAGTGATGTCTCTCTCGCTGAAGCTACGATGCCTGTGTGTTTCCTACTGGGATGTACTCACACCAGCAAAGGGTCTGATCGTTCTCTCTCTTCCCGGCTGATAAAAACACCACGGGTTGCTGGATAAAACACATCAGGTAAGATAACGTTTCATTTGTTTGTGTTCATAGCTAAGTTAGCTAGCCAGCTAGTGTTGGTGACATTTGTTGTGCGAGACGAGAGATGTAGTTCACTGAGCAGTTTCACACAAAACTAAATGAGACCACGACAAACCCACGACAAGTTGTGACTTTCTTGACTTGCAAAATTATGTTTTAAATGAACAAACATCATACGTGTGATTCATGGCATAATTCAAATGGGATAAAAAAGTTCTTTGTCTCTCTCCGTTGACTACTGTTCATATTTTTTCCGAAATAAGGTCCCATGAGGTCCACCGGACGGGGCGGGACTTAGGCTCTCTATTGTGTGTACGTGCACTTGTGTGCAACTGGTCGGTTCTCAACAGGACAATGAATTAATACTTTCTTAAATGACTTCAATTACCTTTTAAAGGGGTAAATCAATAACTACAATTATTCACAGTGGACATAAATAGCACTCTACTGGGCAGACAACATTAAATGTGTGTATTTACACTTGCATGTGTGTGCACATCTGTTTCAGCACACACACACACACGCACACACTCACGCATATGTATTTGTGTGTGTAAATGGGTTCTTTTGGTAATTTGGCATCCATTATAAATGCACTGCAAATGTCTTTTTAAGCTGTTGGGGGTAATTACTGTTTGTATGAGCGTGCATCAACCCCCAATGGTAGCATGTGTGGTAAGCTTAGTGTGTGTGTGTGTGTGTGTGTGTGTGTGTATACGCGGTCCATCCCTAAGGGAATTTTTTTCTCCTGTTGAAAATCAACTGTCTATCTCTGCAGCAGGCTGCCAATATTTCAGTCTGCTGTGTAATTAATTATTTATTTAATATACTGTGTGAGTGTGTTCGTGTGTGTGTGTCTGCGTCTAGAAGAGGAAGGTCTCATCTCATTCAGGTATTGATGTGCTTCAACCTTGACGCCTTCCTTTCTCACACACACACACACACACACACACACACACACACACACACACACACATACACACACACACACATATGCCTACAGTATACCTGACTGGAGCAAAGCAAGGTGTAATGGAACTCAATTCATTGGGAAGCAGCGCTGAGAATAGATCATTCATTACTTGTCCCGAGGTCACCACGCACACACCGACACACACACACACACACCTGGCTGCAGGTGGCTGCTGGCGTACATCGTGTCTACCTTCATTCTGAATCATGGCAGCAGATGCTTTTCCGTTGGCGGTGTATGGCACAATAAGAACAGCATGATGCCAACACTACTGGGCTGAGGGCTCAATTTCCAGTAGTGTCTGCCACCTGTGGTAAACCTGTATTATGTCTTACTAACATTTTAATTTTCTATTTTTTATCACAGTATTACTGATTTGATTTTGACTGGCTCTATGCACAAAATTACCATAATATATTGCTCATAAATAGACGTACATTGTCATGTCACAGTTAGAAAAGCACAGGTGTAAATAATTAAATTGATGATGGCTGAATTCATTTATTTATTATAATTATAATTAGGTATTGTGCATGCTGGTTCACTGTCACAATCAGTCATGGGTTTACTCTGGACACTTCAATAGAACTTCAGTAGAGTCGTCCCTAATTAGGAGTGTTATTAGCAACACCTGTGATTTTAAGGGTGTTTTCACACTTGGTCCCTTTTAACCCTGCAAACGAACTGTGAACACTCCAAAAGAACTCAGACCCCTCTGAAACGAACTGAACTCAGACCTCCTCGGGAGGGGATCTGAGTACAGTTTGATTCAAGTCTGCAGTTCACTTAATCTGTGCATTGTTAACACAAAACGCTCCAGGTATATAGATTCAGTTCAGTAATATACACAAAGGCAGAGTTAACATACAGCTGGGAGTTGGATCCAATTGGTTATATTACAGAACTGAATCTGAATACTTAAAACGCTCTGAAGAAGGCTCCATGCCGAAACGCGTAAGCGTATGTTTATTGTGATGTGAGCCATTTAAAAAAGTGAAATGTTAGTATTTTGTCGTCCTTGATTTTGAAATCTGGGATGTGCTACCCTATCACATTTTGAAACTCATTGGGCCTCATTGACGAAAATGGAACATGGCAACGCGGATAATTCGCACCGGACCTGGTGTGCTTAGTTGTCATGTGGACAATTTGCATGCGGGTTTTCCATATTACTGCACTGCATTTTTGCATCACACTGGTGAGAAACAGCTTTAATAATAATAATAATAAACAATAAATAGGGCAAAAGAGTAGCAGTGCTTTGTATGTGTGTGTGTGTGTGTGTGTGTTTGGGAGTCAGACGTAGCTCCGATCGTCACATCTGCTGAAAAGAACAACTCCGATCTCATCTGCCACAAAAGTGACGTGTGTGTGTGTGTGTCAGTTAGGGTGAGGGCCTGCATCACACTGTTGATGACCTGTCTACTTCAGTCAGACCCCAGTGGGTGTGTGTGTTTGTGTTTGTGTAAAGGGGGGTGGGAGGGAGTCTTAAATTGTCACTTGGCACTCTTCCTTGCAGCTGCATCTTTGACCTGACAAACCACACACACACACACACACACACACACACACACACACACACACACACACACACACAAACAAACAAACAAACACACATGCATACTAAAGTTTTTCTTGCTCTCCCTTTTCAGAAATGAACGCTGTCAACAGATGAATGGTAAATAACTAGCAGCACATATAGACTTAAAATACATCTGTCTCTGTCATACTAAAGTAATATGACTGACAGGTGAATCCGTCTGTGATCTCACAGTGAGCAGTTTGGTTTTAACAGGCAGTGTTATGTGATTACCAGTGTTTTGGCAGTTAACGTTACATTATTGATGCAGGTTTTAAAGTCAGAGTATTGACGTTGTAAGGGTAGTAGTGGCCTAATTGATCAACCACTTGCTTAATGCTGACAACATTAAGAACATGTTGGAACTCCATTAGCAGCAGGCTCTACAACAACAGCCACACACACACGGGCCTACCTAAGCAGCCTGGTCTCATGGGAAGGCATATAAATAGCACAACATTAAACAGAAATTCCGCTTGTCATGAGGATGCATTTTAGTCATTTGCACACCACGCAAAAAACACTTAGTTAGGTTTAGGAACAATGTCATGGTAGGCCTTAAAATAAGTAGGTAAACTAAGTACAATAAGTACGGAAACAACACAACATGAGTACAGAAAACACATCACAAACGTCACAGAAAAAATGTGATAAACATCACTAATGTAACTTACAAAACAAAACACTGGTATCCTGGTTGAAAGTCCTGTGTTTGTTGGACCCATTCACCTCCCTTCGTGCCAGCCATAAGCGGTCTTTCTCGCTTTTTATTCTACGTCTCTAACTCTGAGCGTATCATATTTACGCAGATGCGTTTACATTGCAGTCAGTACAGACTACATGGTGTAGCTATGACACGCCAAACGCAAGAAAGGCGTTCCTATTGCACGCTAAATGCCTTGTGCATTATCATGTCATTCATATGCTTTTTTCGTGGGAACGAGCTGACCTAAGACACTTTAAACAAAAAAGCAAGCAGCAAGTGCCAATGCACATAGAAATAAGCACACAGAAATATTTTTCGATACTGGTGCTAGTATAATATTTCAAATTTCCCAATGCATCTGTGTTTAATGTGGTTTTACCACAATCAGCTGTCAGTGTGTAAGAAAATTGCCTAAACAAAATTGGCTAAGATTAGGAAATGTGTGATTCAGATCAGAAAATGTCTTATCAGAGAATAAGCAAACAAAATTCCCAATTTCTATTAGATACTCTGTGTTAAAGACATATTTTGGCAGGCGCCCTAAACATCTTTGATGAAAGGAGAAGCAAACTTTAACTTCCCTCTCGCTTTCTCTTTGCGCCTCACTGAGATGTTACATTAATACAACTAAAAGCAACACTGTGTCTTGGTCTGCTATCGGTTCCCTCTCTTTGCCTCTCTCTCTCTCTCTCTCTCTCTCTCTCTGAGATGCCAGCCATAATGGCAGTGCCAGGCAGGTGATGGTGATGCCAAGCTGGAATGACACGCACTCACACACACACAACCATACACAAACGTATCCCTACGGACGCTCTTAATTAGACTCCACCCGTCCCCCATGGTCCCTGTGGCAGGCGAGACAAAGGGAGGCTCACTCGTTTGGACGTGTGAGTGTGTGTGTGTCTGTCTATGTGTGTGTGTGTGTGTGTGTTGTGTGTTTGTGTCTGAGGGGCCTATCTTTAGCAGATGCTCATACCTCTCCCGTCTCTCTGTGTGCGGAGCAGTGGTGCTATCATTAAAGTGTCATTGAGAAGTGGCACCACTTAATTTTAGCTGCTCTCACTGGGGGCACTGAGGGAGACGCTGGAGACTGAGTAGGGAAGGGAGGGGGAGAATGGAGACAGAGAGGGGCGCTAGTAGAGAGATACAAAGGTTAGATGGAAGGGATTAGGAGGGGAAAAAGCATGTAGGTTTAAGAGAACCTTGATAAGAAAACTTACTGCAGCCACAAGCTCAACAGCACAAGAGCAACACCGGGAGACGCGTATGAATGTGATAAGGTTTGCTCAAACCGCAACATCTTGTAACACCTCGTATTCTTGCTTGTGTGTTTTGCTCCCAAACAACTCTAAGAAAACTTTCTGATCCAGTCTCCCTTACTTTGTCAGGGTTTGTAATGAAGTTCGTCCCTGCATTGGCATAAAAAGCTCAATGCACTGCATCTTGACAAAGCACAAAAAATAGACAAAATAATCATCACCACATTGACAATACAATGATATATAAAGAAACTCAACCGCAATATCTCATACCCCCTTCTCTCTCCCTCATTTCCAGTCTGCAAACAAATACAGGCAAAAATGCCAAAACAGAGATTTAAAATACATGCAACAAATATAAAACACTTGATTTGTTACCTAAACCTAAAGAAGTTGTAGATTTGTTGCCAAAACCATAAGAAGCCTTTATGTTTTTGTTCAAAACGTATTGTTTTATGCAGTTTTACAACATGATAGAACGTGCCACTTTTAAGTTTCGCTTTCACTTTTACAACATAGGCGCAGTATGGGTCCTTAATGGCCAACATCTATGGTGCTTATAGTGACCAATAACGGCTATTTAATGGCCTGATAACAGTCGAATCGGGCTCATGATGAGTTCTCTTTCCACCAAACTCAACACCGAACATTCAAAAATGTTTAAATCTGTTGAATAAAAACTGTGTTTTATGAAGCAACACATCAGCTACGTTGGCTGCTACTCACAACTCCAGCAGCTGCTTCACAGTAAACGTCTTCCAGAGGATTCAGAAGGCATAACCAGTTCTCTAGCCGCCAAAACCCATTCAGCATAAAACAAGCTGCAGTGATTCATGTTTTCTACAATTTATGTGAAAGAAGAAAAGAATGACATACAAAGAAAGAGAGTGACAAAGTAAGAATGAAAGAGGAAAAGAGTGAAAATTACAGTGAGCAAGGGAGTATATTACACCTCTCTCAGCAATTTCCCAAACAACTGATTGCCCTGAGATGAGTTACATGAGACACACACACACACACACACACACAGCATCCTGGTGGCGTCGGGCTCAGTAATGAATCTATGTCTCAGGGACGTCAGGTGAGAAGCAGCACTTCCTATGGAGAACCCAAAATAACCAAGTGGTCGAGTGTTTGGAAGACGGACAGACAGACAGACAGACAGATAGACAGTCAGAGATACTATGTACCTGTAGAGTGATAGATAGGTGAGCGTATTTTCATCCAGGCGAGAATGTAAAAAATGCTGTAAATGTAGTGGCATGATATATATTTATATGCATATTACATTTTCATAGGGTCTTTTCTCATTGATTTATTGACCTTGACCTTGGCATCCATCCCTCCCTCCTCTCCATTTGTCTGTCTGCCCGATGTGTCAGTAAAATGTTCGCACATTGTCGTCGTCTTCTAAAGCAGGTATAGACTTGTTAATCCTGCCCCCGTCCACCCTCCACCGCTATCTGCTATTTAGATTTTGTCTGGAAGGCTAATGTGTTTTCATAAGGCAGTTGCCAACACATACAGAACATTTTTCCACAGTCTCCACAAACTGTTACTTTTACTGGAGGGACTTTTAAAAGTGTTTTTTGTTTTTTTTGACTCCCTATTGCCAAACAATCTTCTCTTTCTCACCTCTCCAGCCTGCCATCACGTTCTCCCTTCCATCTCCATTCAAGGTCTTTCGGTTTTTAATGACGGATAGTTTTGTGAAGTTTTACAACTTACTCAGCTTTAGAAATGGCTCTGAATGAATGTTGTCGTTACTGAAGCTAGTGGAAAAGAGGTTAGCCCGGACATAACGCCAAGACTTCAGCTCTCTATTACAAAATAAAGTGTCTCTAACTATAAAGCGAAGAATCTCTGTCTGTCTGTCTTTCTATATGTCCTTTGCATATCTCGAGAACTGTTCATCCGATCCACTTCACACTCGGCGGGTGCTCACGACCCAAGGGCGTGCAGTGTTGAATGTGGTGCAGATGGTGGCGCTTTAACAATGACCTTTACGTTTTGGCCTGTAACTTTTGAACCGTAACTCTCAGAAACAAAAACCTGGGAGGGTCCAGACAAAGCTATCTATATAACTACGCCATTTACTTATAGACTGATGTTCCACCATTTAGAATTTTGTCCAAATCTGATTTTTGATGTTCCATACAGTTTTTCTATAGCTGGCCCTCACAGTTAGCTCAAATGCTGTGGGCAGAGCTACAAAACATGTCATATCTCCTGAACACTTTGTGCTATTGTGACCACATTTGGTGAACATGTGTAGATAAGATGTCTGCGTGAACATGGGGAATTTGGTGCCATTTGGCCAATAGGTGGCGCTGTAGCAACATCATTTAACTATAAAGGAAGTATTCTCTGTCGGTCTGTCTTGGTATGTATGACTGCCCTTCGCATATCTCGAGAACCGTTCATCCAATCAACTTCCCACTTGGGGGTTTCGACAACACTGCAAGCACAACATCTGGGGCCCAAGCGATCGGCCTGTTCTGGACGGGCACGGAACTAGTCCTATAAATTTATAAATATTTGTCCTGCAGGAGTAATGTATTTAGAAAGCCTTCATGAGTTATACGGTGATATACTGAAAGGAAGTTGACAAATCGAATGGTGACACAGATGTAATGAGATGGTACCGAAGCACAAATAAGGTGGACCACAAGCCTGTTTTTTAACTGCTACAAAAGCAATTTCAGTACAAAAACAAAATCAGTGGTTGTGATGATCCTTTAAGATCAGAATCACCTACACTATTATGAATACAAAGTCTAGTCCTTTTCCCAACCAGAATGTCCTTCTTCCTTATTTTACTACGCACTTCCCACAGTCTCCTCTCTCTCACCTCTCCTTGCAGCCACCCACTGCTCCCTCCACCCTCACTCTCTCCTTGTTTGACACTCACTGTCATATAGTTTTGGCATCCACCTCCCACATGTCTCCTTACCTTATCCCACCCACTACAACTCCATATAGCCGTGTACTCACTTTACATCTATGTCCTTCTCTTTTTTTTTTTTATCTCTGTCTGCATGCTGTGTCTGTGTCTCGTCTCATACCATGTGGTGTACTCGATAGGGAAGCTGACTCCAAAGTCCTCATATGAATCTCTGTGTCGTTGGCTGTTGGTTTGATTGGAGCACTTTTGGTGTTGGGACCCCAAGTGTCTTTAAGCCCTTTCTTCTCTCAGAATGGGATCCTTCTTTAACCCTCTCTGCTAACCTTTCTTGCCTGTTAAGTTTCACCTTCACGTTACAATCAGCCCGTGTCCCGTGTACACAACGTCAAGTCACATTTTCACTGTACAAACATAGTAATTTTAAGCCCAACCATGTTGTTTGTCCCTAAACTTAACTAAGTGGTTTAGTTGCCTAAACCTAAGCAAGTGTTTTTGTTTGAATTCAAAACATTAATCATGTGTTTACTGCGACCGAAAAGTGACGCTGAGGTGTCATTAAGCATGTGTTTACTGCGGCAGGACAGGCAGTGGACAGTGACTGAACTTGTTTGAAGGTCTACTTTTCTAAAAGGTGTGATCAGGCCTCAAAGTCACAGGGCTGGTTACACTAGTGAGCGTGCAATTACACAACAGTGATGGCATGGAGGAAGTGTAATGTAATGAGTCTTCAGTTGGTGTTTGACTGCCGTGTTTGTGCATTAATTAATGGTCCAACGTGTTTCCATTGTACTCGGAGCAAACCGGCATTTAATCACAGTGGGTGATTTGTCATGGCTGCAACATCTGTCCCTTACAAGTAGTACTGCACTCTACATCCTCTGTGTGCGTGCGTATGCCTGTCTTTGTGTCTGTGTGTCTGTGTGTGATTTACAAAGTGGGATAGGGTCATAAGGTTTGTGTTACGGGTGGATCACAATAATCTGCCATGAGAAGAGATGAAGGAGAAAAGAACACAAGAAAGAAAGAAAGAAAAAAAGAAAAACTGGAAAGTGATGAGAACAAATCTGAGGGAGATAATTAAACACTAGAGAAAAAGAGGAGAGAAACAAGAAAAGTAAGGTGAATAGGACGGAACGAGAAGAAAACGGGGAGAGCAGTGAGGAAAAGGGAAGTGAGAAGAAGGCGATGGAAGGTGAGAAAGGAGTCGAGCGGGGACCTGAAGAAGGGATGAGAGAGGAGAGGATGAGGAGGAAAAAGGAGTGAGGCCCTCTTCATTTATTGCTCCAGTGGAGAAGAACGTAGAGCTCTCTAATGGCGCTGCCGTGGTAATAACAATAAAAACCAGGAGAACAAGAGAAACGGAGAAAGAGAGACAAAAAGAGAGAGGTTAGGACAGAGGAGGAAACATAAAGCATGATTGTTTTCTTTCTACATTTCCATATTTCCCCATCTAGCTCCCCCTCGCTCTTTCTTTCTTCACCCAACACACACACACTTTCCCCCTCTTCCTCTTTTCTGTCTTTCCGCTGTTGGCGCTGTGTGTCCTTGCTCTATGCTTTGTTAGGCAGGGCAGTGGCACCGCTGTAGTTGCTGTGTCAGGGCTTTCTATTGGTGGTGATTAATGTATGGAGATGGACTGATCGTCACCAGCCACCAACAATATTCTCACCGCCGGCACAGCGGAGGTGCACACAGGGGGTAGCGGACATGGAGGCGGCCTGCACACGGGTGTCAGCAGCACTGACTCATAAATGCTTGTTGTATATGGACACACGCACAGACATATACAAAAGTGCATACCATTGATTGAAGACAAAGAAGAAACTTTTTCTCGTATATATGACTTTTATAGCTTTAAATTATGAGAAATGATCATGGAATTAAGAGAAGAATCTCATACCTACAAGATTCATATCTAAAGATGACAAACAAAGATCTTGTTTATAGTTTTAGTGCAAGATGTGGGTTGTTGTAATTGAGATTTTTATCTCATAATTATTTAATTTTTATCTTGCAATTATGAGATTCTAAGTTATAGTTAAAATATATAGAAGTTTTTTTTTGAAACATGTGTTAAAAGTAGGGCTGGATAGGATTTGTCAAGTACCTAATACTCTTATCAACATTGAAGTGGGTAAATATGCTTGCTTTATGGAAATGTATGTATATATTTATTATTGGAAATCAATTAACAACACAAAACAATGACAAATATTGTCCATAAATCCTCACAGGTACCGCATTTAGCATACAAAATATGCTCAAATCATAACACAGCAAACTCAAGCCCAACAGGCAACAACAGCTGTCAGTGTGTCAGTGTGCTGACTTGACTATGACTTGCCCCAAACTGCATGTGATTATCATAAAGTGGGCATGTCTGTAAAGGGGAGACTTGTGGGTACCCATAGAACCAATTTTCATTCACATATGTTGAGTTCAGAGATCAAGGGACCCCTTTGAAAATGGCCATGCCAGTTTTTCCTCGCCAAAATTTTGGAGCGTTATTTAACCTCCTTTGAGACAAGCTAGTATGACATGGTTGGTACCAATGGATTCATTAGGTTTTATATGATACCATATCTTCACTCTTTAAAACTGAGCCCACTACAACCTTAAAAATTGCAAGTTGCGTCAATGCATTAAAGAAATGAGTGGCGTTAAAACAAATTTGCGTTATCAAATCATCTCCCTATAGTTAAAACTTGTTTAAGCAATGCTCTTGGCTTCCTGATCGCTCTGGTTCAGTGAGACTTTTGCTCTGAATTACATGGGGTATGTTTACCCCATACACTAAAAATAAACTAAAAATACGTAGAACATTACACCACTTCTGTTAAAAAATAATATCTGTCTCGACTAAAGACACGTTAATAGCAACACAATTTGACACAACAGACATTATCAGGCCAGGGGTGGCCTCATTACATCAGATCTTTATGAATGAATCTGAAAAACAGAACTATAAAATAAGACGGAGCGCCGAAAAACAGTTGTTATTTAATGAGTGTAATTAACAAGTAAAATTTGTGCGATATCTGAGCAGCAAATGGCGTGCCAGCTTGGCATTTCGGCCCACGCTGCATGTGTGTGCGTGAGAGTGTGTGTGTGTGTTGTGATTAGGCCACTGAGACAGTAGATAAATTAGCTTTGGGAAGAAAATGAAAGTGCAAGATATACTGGATTGCCCTGTGAGAGTTCATGTAGTAAGTAGCCACCCACACACACACACACACACACACACACACGCACACACTAAACCTTCCCTCCCTTCCTTCCTCTCCACCTTCCCATCCATCAGGCCATCTCAGGGAGCTGCCCGCGGTTCCACTGGCTGGTTTAATTGTTAATGCTAATTGCTATTTATTGGCTCAGATGCAAATGATAGGCCGGCCAAAGTGAAATTTTATGAGGAGTGAACTCCCCCTCTCACACAAATTGAAAAAGTGAAACAAGAGGAAGAAGGAAATGAGGCGAGAAGAGAGGAGCTTAATGGCGGCTCTTTAATGGCAGAGAGCAAAAATTAAGACTGATTTAAGACACGGAGCTAAATCCCCCCCAAAATCCTCTGTGATCCCCTCTCAGGGAGACACCCATTTGGCACAGGAGGAGAGGAGAAAAGAGGAGAGGAGAAATTTGAAATTGATTTAGTCTTGAAAGCTTGTTGTCAATATTACGTGTTCAAATTTGTCGAATTATTTGGATTTTTAATTTGATACGAGAGTAAAATTAGCTCGCAGTTGAAACACCTTTAAAAGTAAATAAGTTCTGAAACAAAAGAATCTGATTAGATGGATAAATAAATAGACAGACTCCACTTCCCACTTGATAACGGCAAAGACACAGTGGAATAATTGTATTAGAGGAGAGCATATGGAGAATGACACTTGGCTGAGGTCAAACTTAGCCGGCGGCAGCCTCTCGCTGGCTCCGTATATACCAACCACGCTTGCACTTGAACATCATCCACTTTCTAATACACTCTAAAAGGCAAAGCAGTATTTGCACAGCACATTATCTTAATGTAGGCCTGAGAATATGTGTGTGTGTGTGTGTGTGTGTGTGTGCTTTACCAGAGTCCAAGCACAGGACGAGCTTTGCGGTCCTGCGTGACACTACGGTGTACCCTTTTTAGGCTCGCTCATTTGTTTCCCATCCATCCATTACTCCCGTCCTCCCTCCTCTCCATCCCTCGCTCCATCACTCCGTCTGATTGAAGGATCTTCTCTCCATCCTCAAGGTGTGATCGCCCCGCCAATTAAAGACCAATCCAATCGCATCTGAGTCTTCTGCGTGTTTATGTGTGGGGGAGCAGTGAATGTGTGTCTGCATGTATACACACTTATATGTATGAGAATGCATGCACATGTATGTGTGTGCGTGTGTGAGATGTGAGATCTGGGAGGTTAATGCAGTTAGGGTTATTTCACAGTCCATTAAGAAGCTTATGTTGACCTCCTGACCCTGAAGCCAACAACACAGAATCCATTATCATGACAATAAGACTGTGTGTGCACGCATGTGTATGTATGTATGTATGTGCGTGTGTGTGTGACTGTGGACTCCGTTTCACGTGGTTATGCCATGTGGAAAACCTAAGTGTGGGAGAGATGATCGGAGGAGCAGAACGGTAAAGAGAGAGAGAGAAAGATTCGGACACCACGACAGCAAAAGAGAACAACATCCTGAAGGTTTTGGTCATTCTGGCCCGTAGAGTCATTTGTACCATTAAAGCTTACAGAGTGGAGGAGGAAGGACAATCAGTGGCCATGCAAAAAGAAACAGAAGATGCTGACGCCAGAGATTTTTTTTTGGTGGTGGTGGAGGGTGGTGGAGAATTTGATTCAATTACGTAGAGAGCAAAACCTAGTAGTCGCCGTACGTGCTGGTGTGTGTGTGTGTGTGTGTGTGGTTGACAGATGAAGCTATCACTGGAAAAAGAAGTTTGTCAGCTGTGAAGGCAACATGAGTAACTGCTACAAAGAAAAGCACGACTGTAAAAGGAACAGTATTTTTCACCTGCTGTAGGTCTCCATGTAAAATAAAGATTTCTGTGAATCTTTGGATTGCTATATTAATTAATTTTCTTTCCAAATATGATATGATCAGTAATAATATGTTATTATAAATACTTTATTATAATTTTTTTATTTTGACAAATTCCAAAATTCTTAATGTTTTTCTGCATTCATAAGCTGGGTAGAAAAAAAGTGTAGAATTAAGTGAAGAAAAACAGAGATAAAGATGTCAACATTACCTTACTCTTCTTAAACTGTATCAAAATGTACATATCAAAAACAAGCAATTTATAAACATTAACTGTTTGGACCCGCCTTGTTGAAAACTGAATAAAAAAGAGATGAATTTATGTAGTTATAAAAAAAATGTGATAGATGTACACAAACATATTTGAAGTGCAAACATTTATGCCTCCTTCACAAAGATAGAAAAAAGAGTAATAAATAGTCAAATACCGTATGTTTCTGCATGGAGTACTTCCTATAAAACATGAAAAAAATCCATCCATATGACAATACACAATGAGTCAATATCTCCTCGTCTCTCTATCTCTCAATTTCGCTCCTGTAATTCATTTACTTCAATCTCTCTCGCTCTCTTTCTCATCTGTTTATCCACTTATTTCCCTAACGCTGGGCGGCTAACCCTGACCCTCACCTTGCCCCCCTCTATCCACACCTCTAGGATGGTTATTGATCCACATGTACACACACACACACACACACACACACACACACACACACATAGAGGCCTGGCCGCTGTGTCCATGGCTAATGGGACAAGCAGGGCCAGTCTGGGTCTGGATGGGTTACAGTGTGGAGGCCTATAAATAAACTTACAATACCCGAGGGAATGGCGAGATTGAATTTATTACATTTTTGGTCACAGCTTGAAAGATTTCTTTTGTAAAGAGCAAGATTCACACTTGCAGAATTGAAGGCAATATACAAACGCCCTTACTCTATACGGAGACAAAAGTGAGGATGATAGTAAAAAGAAATAATAAGTGAAAATTAACAATGATTGAACTAAATATATAAATTGATTATGCTGCTACTTCACCAATCTTTTATTTTTACTGTGTAACATTAGCTCTCTTTTAGCAGAAAACAACTTGACACCATGAAGTGCCACCAAAGAAGTTTACAAGGTGCATAAAAATAATAAAAAAAATAACTTTAACACTCCTCTCCCCTGCGCACACACACACACACACACACGCACACACACACAGCTATAGACACACCTTTAGTCTCCCCTTCGCCCTTCACCTCTGCTCTCCGCTCAGATGTTTTGGGGTTGAGTGTGTGTGTGCTGAAATCAGTCGGTTATAGTGTGTGTTACACCCTGTGCGGTTGCCTATGTGCATCTGACAGTATGTAGTTATGTGAGTGTGTGTGACAGCACACACAGACAGTTGAAATTGATATCCCCGGCCGTGTCTTTGCGTCCCAGGCAATATGTTGCCTGTTCAGGGACTTATCAAACTGATGGATGGGAGGGGGGCAGAGCCCTGGGGACCCCTGCCTTAATCAACCACACACACACTGTATACACACACACACACTGCAACAATTTGAGCACTAACAACTTAAGACAGTACGGTGTGCATGTGTCTAGAATCAAAAACTTCATGAAAACTACTGTTGAATGCAAACAAAACATGCGCAGGTTTGCACACGCAGAAACACAAATGCATGCAAACATGCTGCACACATGCCCTTCAGCAGCCGTATATGCACAGAAATAGAAGCAATTCTCCACGCTCGTGCACACAACCTCCTTGTGTGTAAACGTTCTCCTCGGAAGAACGTCTGAGAACTGCAGTCCCATGTAGGATGAGAAGTACGTACAGAAAGAGACAAAAGATGGCAGCAAGGGAGCGGGAGGGAGAGAGAGAGAGAAAGAGAAATGTTGTAGGGCTACAAGAGAGCAGTAATGAAATCATTTGCATGTGCTGGTAAAGTGTGCAAAAACGTTAGAGATCTTGCTAACTACAGTATGTAAATGCTATAAATATTGTTATTAAAAATAAAATCCGAAATATGTTTATTATTTTGGTTCAGACAGACTAATTTGTTATGAATTCATGTTTAAATCAGCCATCAGCATTGTCATTTAAAATATGTTGTTACATTAATACAATATCACAACATCATGTTTAAGCAAAACATTTCCAAATATATTCTCTCAACTAGATCTCATGAGAGTATTTCTCACAACATAAAGACTCTAATGATCCTGAGGTGTGCAGTGCTTTTTGATATTCATCTACTTATCTAAAGCAATTCAATAATATTCATTTAATTCCTTCATCATTCCACAATCTGAATAAATCTATCCCTCACTTTAGCTTGATGTGGAAAATTGAATTCCGGCTGTACATTAAGCTGTGATTAAATTTCTATTTGAAACATTTGTCTTTGGTCTCACGCAGTTTCACCTCTCTGCGCCTGAGTGTGTGTGTGCGCGCGTGTGTGTGTGTGCGTGAGTGCATTTGTGTGTGTGTGTGAGTGAATGTGGGAACACACTAACTCTGTTTTAATGACTCTGGAAGCTGTTTATCAGTGAAGGGTATACAATGCTCTGTTGTCAGTACTGTCCAAAAAAACACTGGGACAAAGAACACACACACACACACTCTCACATATAGATGACGACGCTCACTAAATTGTCCTTCACACGGCTCTCCCTGTATATTGACTGTGTGTCTTTTTTCCCAA